>VCNE01001411.1:0-10317 GCA_009869805.1 Oncopodura yosiiana
ATCATAATATAATAATACTCACAGTTCAGTTGGATTTTCTCTCTTCTTATTTTCTCATCATAAAGTTCTTCTCTGGAAGAACGACGCAGAAAAAGACAACTTTTCACATTCAATTTTTTACTGTTTGAACTATACTCTACATTATTATGTAATATATAACGTTATGATGTTTCCTGAAAAGCTTATTAAATTTACAATTCACAAGGTTGAAATTTTACAAAAGGATATAATGTAGTATTAACTAGCTAATTTAATTTTTCATTAAATATTTACCAGCCTTTTGCTAGTATTTGCAAGAAGAAGTTTTAAAATGCAGAATCTTAAGCTAGCTAAGTATCTTGTATAGCCAACTTTTGTTTTTACCATACTAAGAATTGAGTTCAGAGTAGCAGGATTCATTTAAGATGAAAATCTGCATAAGAAAGAAAGTGAGAAAGTACTAATGCATGTTTAATATTGTGTTGAGTGCTGTACATGAACCATTTCAGAGACTAATAGTCAACTAAGTAAGTCAAGTGTTAGTGGTGAGATGCAAAATGTACATATATATATAAATGTAGAGCAGAAGAATGAAAAGCCTATTGTACACACAGTATTAAGCTAAAATTCTCTCTACTATATGAAATATATGAACATTTTGCTCTTTACTTGTAGTACACTTTAGTAAGAAAAGAGAGAGATATGGAATATAATGTTATAAAAGTTGTGAAGGAATGAGCTAGTGAGATAGGACAAACATATATATATATATAGTACAGAAACATAAGGTAGAAAGAAGAGAAAAAACTTTTTTTTGGAAACTATTGAGTTTTTGTTTGAAACCTCAAAGGACTTTGTCTTTCTACACTTCATTGTCTAGTACTAAGTAAAGTAAAGTACGGTAGTAGACTACTTTGTAAGTAGTAAGAAGAAAAAAGAATGGAGAGAGAGTGAGAAAGAGAGAGACAGAGAGTTACAGATTAATTTTTGTACACAGTCACTAGAGACTCATTTCATTTTTTCTCTCTCTCTCTTTTCTTTCACACGCCCTGTCTGCCTTCTCCTGTGCAATTCTTGAATTCAGCATTGCATTGCGAAGGGAATGAGATTCTTACTTTATGAGGAGAGGCTCATGTTTTATGAATCACGATTTTAATGATGACAAAACAAAATGTGTATTTAAAATTAGAAAGAGTTATTGTTAAGAGTTAGTATGCTATAATTTTGAAATATACATTTGCTCGAGTATCTTAAGTATTTATGTATATACTCACTATTGAAATTCTGAGTCACAAAATAGGAGCTCTTCTCTCTCAGTATTGTTTATATACCTTCTTCATTCAGCATATGTTGCCAGAATAAAATCGTAGAAGTAAAATGTTTTTCCTATTTTTTAACCTTTTAAAGAGTTCAAAATCTAGAAACTGATACTACATACTTTACTATATACGTATCTTTTACTCATGTTTCCAAGTTTGAATCATTAATGACGACGACGACTTGTGTCAGCTGAACTTTTTGTTAGAATTTTCAATTATTGAATTTGTGAAGAGGAAGTGAAAGAAAATGAGAGAGAGAGAGAAAGTTAACTTTATTCTAATTTCATTCTAAAAGTTACATATGCACACACAAATTGCTAACTCAAGTGAACTAGCAAGTCTTTTCTTCCCACTTTATTACCATCTAATGAGTTTTTATCAATTCTCTACGTTTTCTTCAACCTCTTGACATTACGTAACCAAATACTACACATACATATTTGAGAGAAAGTGCGTAAGACACAAGAAGTATAATTTGAGTTTCAATTTCGCTAGTATCAAGTGTGTTTGAAGAAGAGAGAGAAAAGACACAGGTGTGCAAATGTGTGTAGCAAGTTGTTGAGAAAAGTAAAGAGACGTGAGAATTGGAAAACTATTTTTAACCTCAGATCTCTCTCTCTCAAGTGTTCAAACTCTCTTTTCTTCATTTAAAACTTATTTCATCTCCATTCTAAAAAAAATGAATTAGTCGAGAAGAATATGATATCAAATCAACATTGATAACATCACTGACTACATATACATTTCTCTTTCCAACATAAAGCTTTCATACTTAAAATATATATTATGTAGAAAATGAAAAATAATAAAATTTTCAAGTGACACACATTGCAAAAGTTTTATATATATGTCATAGAAAAAAGAGATCAAATTAAGTTGTAAAAAATTAAATAAACTCACCACATCTCTCTCTCGACCCTTAAATAGGTGAATTAGCAATAATTCCATTTTATGTAACCTTTTTTATTACATTGCAGTAGGCAACTTAAAAACTTGAGACATTTTATTCTTGGAGAACTAAATGCAGTTGCAGCTGTCAATTGTGCAACATTGTTACTTATTCTACTAGGTACTCTACCCTTAAGATTGTCTTTTAAGACATTTTCTTATTTCATTTCTACTTTCTCATATCTTTTCTCTACAACAACTTATTTGAGCCATGTGTGTGCGTATATATAACTTTTACTTAGTTTTTACTAAAGAGTACCATATCTCTCTACATCTTTTTTACTCTTCAAGAAGAAGAGAGAGAGGGGCAGAGGTGAAATATAAAAGCAAGAGAGATAAAAGAGACAGAGTTTACGACTTAATTAAATGTGTTATAAGGTCTTGTCTGTTCTCTCTGTTTCTTCTTGTAAAAGATATTAGTATTAGGATGACGTGAAAGGAAAGAGAGACGGAAGAAGAGAAAGAGTAGGGTACAAGGAGATTTATCTTGTGGCTCTGTGAAAATGTTGAGTGGAAATTGTTGAAATAGAAATATATATATATCTGAAAAGATGAAGAAACTTGGAGTTTTTCAGAGTTACGAGTTCTGACAGTGACATGCCAAACCATTGCCAAAAGCAATAATATATATTAGGTTTATAGTTGAGAGTTGAAAAGATCTCGTTAGCTCATCTCATATATAGTTCTCTATACCAATGTGCCAAGTAGTGAAATTTTAAGGGCTTCAATTTTGGAACTCTCTACCTAAATTTTAGCTATCTCCTATTTGCTTTCTACAATTCAATGTTCAAGGACAGAAAAACTTATTGAGTTACTAAATAGCGGTTCAGATTGGCATTGAAATTATTTAAAGTAAGATCAGATTGTGGTCAGCTTATCAATTTTGGACGTCAGCCAAAATCATCCAGAGAAAGTGTGTTACATTCTCTAAGTTGCCTTACATTAATTTTGATAATATTTTGTTGTTGTTATGATTCCACTTGGAAAATTTTCATCCTATTAAAAATTCACTTGTCTCCCAATGCAACTCAACTCATCAGCTTACAACATTTGTTCAACAGTATGCCCTTGAAAATTTACCAAGTAGTAAACCTATGCAAGATTAAAATTTCACGCTAACTCAATTAACTTTATCTGCAACCAACTTTTCCTTTCTCAATTAGTACAAAAATCACTAGCTAGCTATAAGACTATAAGGTGAGCTGCAAATCTTTATATAGTATGTAGTTGATATTTGCTACAATGTACTTATAGACAATGTATCATAGGAAGTTCTTTAGAAAAAGAATTTTGTAATTTATAACACCCTTGGCTAACGTGTCTCATATATATATATATATATATATATAGTGATACATGCTTTATTGTTCTACTTCACATGTGCTACATCATATATAAAATAGCACTATATAGAGATCATATATACTACACAATTTGCCCTACCACAACTCACTTAACTGTAGACTCTCTACTACTCTAAATCTGTTTGTTCTTTTATGCTTTATGCTCCAAGCATATTACAACCATAGAAGAATAATAGACGTACATAGAAATGCATATATATATAGAGACACAACGCAGCGTAATATTGCAAAAAAGGAAACCTAATTTAGTTTCTATCCATTTTATATTCACCAAGTGACAAATTGTCTTGTTTTATTTCACCACTCTCAGCTCTGAGCAGAAGAGAGAGGTGTCCCCAAATGTTGTTTTGCAAATGCAATTTGCTTCATATTTGCGAATATTCACCACGACTCTAATTTCTTTTTGTGTGTCGAAGAAGAGAAGAAGAAGCTGCTGCAAAGAAGAAAGTTGTTTGTAGTTTTGCATTTGTAGTGAAATATATGTACGTAGAAACTATAAAGTATAAAACTCTCTCTTTCTTCTTCGTTTGTTCCTATTGTGCAAATTCACTTTTCCACGAAGAAGAGAGAAGAAGAAGAAAAAGTATTTGTTGAGAGAGAACTGCTGGCAGACGGATTGAAGAGAGAAAGTCTTATATGCGTCTTTTGTAGACTTTTAGATTCTAACTTTGTAGGCAAAGAGGAAAGTCGTCCTGATTCAATTAATCGTATTTACCACTTGGCACAATTGGCCTTGTTTTTGTATATAGGAAGAAGTCTCTCATCTTGTGTATAACTTAATGCATATAACATATTGGAAGACGTGGCAAGGAATGTGATCAACTAAATTGTAGCTGAATTTGAAAGATTTCTTTTCGTGTCCTACTTTTACTTTATGTGGTTGATAGAGA
Source organism: Oncopodura yosiiana (assembly GCA_009869805.1). Classification (NCBI taxonomy): domain Eukaryota; kingdom Metazoa; phylum Arthropoda; class Collembola; order Entomobryomorpha; family Oncopoduridae; genus Oncopodura; species Oncopodura yosiiana. The sequence continues at coordinate 4,501 of VCNE01001411.1, forward strand.
GAAAGTATATATAGACGATTTCCTTCATTCGTTCAAACTACATATATATATATATATAAACCATGGATCACAAAGTTATCCTTGTTGAGTAGGTAAATTTTTAGTGATGCACTTTCCTTTTATTTCTATCAAGAATGATATTACTCTTATAGTACTGCGTAGAATCCTCAAAAAATACAAAGCCAATATTTGATTTAGTTTATATATGAAAGACATAAATAAAAACATGGAGAAAAGAAGTTATGTGAAGTGTACACGTCATGAAAAATGCATGTTTCAATGTTGAGAATATTTTGTTGTTTTTTCTCGTACTATAAGATATGAGAGAAAGCGATTCATGACAAGTATACATTGTCGGAATATTTTTTTTGTTGAGACATGACCCGTATGATGTCTGTCAGAGTTTTTCCGTTTTTCTTTTTCGTTTCGTCCAACGTCGACAGCATGTTTTTCTTGTTGTTTGACTTGTAAATGCTACATGTATGACTTTGAGAATGGACGTGATGTAAAAAAATATGAGATGTGTTCAACTGTAAGTAAATATAGCATTTGAATTTTTTCGCATCTGTTTCAATTTTTGATTTGTCCTTGGATATTTCTTATGCTAATATAAAAATAATAATATATACACGCTACAGTTCATATATCAATGATATGAATGAATTTCCTAGAAAATATATTGTATGTTTATTTCCTAGTATCGTTTTGAACAAAGATTCAAAGTCTGGCATTAAAAAATACGACGAATTGCATCAAAAGCGTCATTTTTTGCGTCATACAATGTGTGGCATTTATATAGTTCATTAACTTTATTAAATTTCAAAATGTCTCTTCATTGATGTCGTATCGTGACTTGTAAATTATTGACTAATTTTCTGAAAATAGCATTGAAAAGAATTCAATTGTCAATAAATAACTTTTGAATTTGTATTGTTTGCCTAAGAACGTAGCTTATTAATGACTTCAACTGAATCTCCTACACAGTCCTTTCTCAAGAAGTCAATGAACCGATTTATACCATCAAACAACTTTTATATCTTTATTTATCTAACAATTGTCTTTTTTTATATTTTTTGTTCTACACAGAGTCCAAAGCGAGAATAATCGGTGGCTCGGACGTGTACGTTAAAAGTGGAAGTTCTTTGCGACTGACTTGCGAAGTAGAGCACGGACCTCATGATATAGCTCAGGTAAATATTATTCTTGAGATTAAATTTGTTGTACCTACTATATATGTTTTTTCTCTGTTTCCTGCAACTTGCTTCATTTTATCTTTAGAGAGCACGTCCTTTCTTTCTCTACACAATACTTACAAATGCAATACGTGTTTTTATTGTTATTTCAGGTTTTTTGGTACCATGGGTCGAGTATAATCGGTAAGTTCAAAACGTTCTTAAATGCCTTTGAATCTATGAAGAAAAAATCAATGCATTTTTTAATCTGCAGATCCTCAAGGGCTCTATGGTGAGCCTTTAGCTTCAGATATTCGAGTTGTCACTCATCGCGGAGAATTACTGCGCTCGCAACTGTCGATACTTAAAGTCCGTTCCAATCAAGGAGGCAATTATACATGGTATAATATTTTTAAACTAAATTTAAACTAAACTAAACCTAAACTAATTTTAGAAACTAAGCAAAAATTTATACTATTTTTCTTGTTAATAGTTCACCTACAATGTCGGCGCCTGTCAGTGTTATTGTCCATGTCATCTCTGGTAAGTTTTGCAATAATTTACTATCGCTATATATGATATATACTACATAGTATGATGATAAGTAACGAGGAATACACACATACAAATTCTATTTGATTTCTACGACTTATTCTTGTCGTCTTCATATTTCTCTTATTATTAAATGTATCCCAACAACATATAGTAAGGTACTTATTGCTGTCCTACATTATTTTCAGAGTATTATAAAGATACACGTGTCTTGGTACATAATAAACATAAACTTCAATTATTTGCGACTGTCATTGTCATCCTTTTTGGACAATGAGCTGACATATGAGTTGACAGCCAAAGTCGCTTATAATCACATGTCAACGTTAAAAAAAGCTCTCTGTTCTTCATCTGACTTTTATCTTCTTAAAATGACTACAAGCTAACAAATTGTACATTGCTCAATTGCAACGATACCAAATGAAAACAGTTGTGTTTTGCCAAATGGACTTTTAGGTCTCAGAAAGTAGTATGTATATACAACAAACAGCCTTGTTCCAGAACAACGTAGATAATACTTTCACAATTCAAATTGCTTATGACCGTTCTGCGCTCTTCTGGATAGAAACATGATATTTGATGAAAAGTGCAGGTGTGTAGATAGAATGGCAGGTATATAGAAAAAATTCTATGAGAATTTTATGTTGCTTGTGAGCTGGTCGAATTCACTCATGTGTGAAATTTGATGGGTTGCAAGACAAAAAAAGAAAGATACTATATATAGTAAAAGATATATGTACATGAACCAGAAGGATGAAATGATATATGAGAAAACTGAATGTTTTGAAAACACATTTTTGCTCTGTACTTGTTTTCTCTTTTTTCACTATTTTCCATATAGGACTTCGTACCTGTTCTACTTTCACTACTTTTGCTGCTGGAGAAAGTCCAAAAAAATTTATATATATTCAGAGTGTAATAGAGTCCAATCTGTTTATATATACATATATATATAAGCCATTTTCCTTCCTGAGAGTATATTTATAATAAATTGTGTTACATTTCCTCATATTTATGTACTATTTACCTTCTCGTCTTATAGTAGTATACACAGGCTATAATAGTCTTACATTTCACAAAACTACATTAAAACTAGTACAGAAATGAGAGCACCTTTTAGTAGAGTATCTATACAATGTGCAGTTGTCGCATTGGACATTGGATTTTGGCTCACTTTCAATTTCTGCAGTAGTGTAATTTCCTTTACAAAATTTTAGATTCTACTACTAGATATAGTTCTCTTCCTCTAGTTATGTAATATGTATATATAAATACTTGAGGTAGACTATCTTTTGCACACCTTCAAAGCTATTTACGTTCAACTCTATGAGCCAAACTTGCGTTGCAAAATTGCATTGTAAATCCCTAACCTAATTTCCTAACTTGTTACAACTGCCTTTTTGAACTCTTTGAACTTTGAGGTAGTCGACCTACACATATATACCAATTTCCTTATTGTATCTACTATAAGATAGAATTTCAGTTTTCAAATGAGACTTTGAGTCTCGTCTTTTTTATTAACATTTTCATTTAATAGTTACGCAACGTGTTTACCCATTTGATTTGGTATACAATACTATATACTTTCTCTCTGTTTTCTGCTTTCTGGTAGAGAGATTTGATGTTACTCTCTCTACCTGAGAAGAGAAATCCCTTACGAGCACATTAAGTGTGCAATTTAAGCCGTCTCTCAAGTAGAACGACAATGAGCTCTCTAATTGCACGTAAAACTATGTTACACTTGAAAGTACTATGATCCTTACACAATCTGTCCTCTCTACTAAATATTAAGTTGACAATGATAAAGATAAAAGTATTAAGATCTCAACTTTCTTGGTTGCTACTTGTGCAAGAAATTAAAACTCTGTTGGCCTTGCAGTATAGTTCTTTTTTAAAAAATTTTCAAGTTTTATATTTTTCATTTCACCAGAAGTTCAAAGTAGTGGATATTAATATATGGATACATTTAGAATAAGAAAAAGATTTCTTCTACAAAAACTTTACAATTGGCAAAGTAGTGTATAAGAAGTAGAGAAAAGAGAGTTTAGTGAAAAACTTTTTTTCTTTATCCATTTCTTCTTGAGCAACTTTTTTCTCTGCCTCATTTCATGTGTCGTCGACTGTTTCTTTGCAAATATGATTATGAGTTGAGTAGGAGTTTTTAAAGTAGTAAACCTAGTAGTAGTAAAAATAGTGAAAGTGAAATGTCATGAAATGAAGCGACTGACTGTCAAAAGTAAGCTTCACTTCTTCCTCGCACAGTATGAAATTCTATGAAACTTAGGAAACTTGCTATACTTAACATTGATTTGTAAAAAAAGTGTTACTATTTAACTCATGCTGAGAAAGAAAGTTGAAACATGAATATTTCTTAAATTCAAGTTCTTCTTTGAAAAGACGACGAAGAAAAAATACATAAAAAAACTTGAAAGTTAGCTGAAAAGGGTAAAAAGAAAACAGAGGAAAAAAATCTTCTTCGTCTTTCACTTTTATTTTAAAAAAACTAATACTAATAAAATCACTCATGCTTAAAAATAGAAATGAGAGATAGTAGCTTTTTTCTGGCTTTAACTATGTAATGTCATTTTACTAGTCGTTTTTGACTGTTGGTGTTTAGTTGTTGTGTTAAGGGAGGACTGAATGAAGAAGAGAGAGGGACATTAAACCAAGGTTTTGAGATGAGAGGATTGTATCGTTACTCTTTCCGCATCGTTAAATCTCGTTTAACTGCTACATCAATATTACTCTAGCATCACTTTTAATTACTCTCCAAAATCTCCTTTACTATCATCTCTCTCTCGTCTATTTTAACTGTTACTACACTTTACATGACGTCTTTTGGTAATAATGAGTTCTCTCTTTGCCCTTGCTAACTTTTTATGTAGCCAAAGTCGTCATTCTTTATTCTATTTCAGTTTTTTTAGTCAAGGACGATAATATGATCTCACAAAGCTTTATATGTACTTTTTTCCCAGAGTGCGGAATTGTTTTTCTCTCGCTTTTTAAGTGTATATACATTAAAGACCTTGACAATTACTCAACACTATGATGTACAGAAAATAATAATGCATTGCCTCAAATATTTCAATAAAACTTTCACTAAAAGACACTCTTACTGCAATTATATCATTTTCATTCTCCAATGTGTCAAAAGCACAATAGTTTTTTGCTCTGATTTTCTGCTTTCTTTTTATTGTATCTTTTCCAACAAAAGAAAGTTTTTTTTCTCTATATATAGTGTTGTAGGAGTTGGAGGAAGAAAAAAGTACAAATACACAGTGCGTTGACATTAGTTTCTTCTTTTTTTGCAAAAAGGAAAACGAAATTTGGAGGAAATAGTAACTAGATGACTAAGGATATAGAAGTAAAGAAAAAAGAAAGTATATAGAAAAAAGTAAAAGAGAACAGAAGAAAGTGACATGAAGAAAATATATAGCTGGACAAAGATCTGTACTATATATACACATTGGTGGAAAAAATCGTAGCGGAATTGGCGGAAGAAAAAGAGAGAGAGAGAAAGCAAAAGTATCTGGAATTGAAGTGTAGAATTATAGGATTTTCGCTAAACAGATACTATATACTATTTTTGCCGGTCGCTTTTTTATATATATCCAATCCACCAAGTAAAGAGTTACTACTTATATATATATCGTATACTCTCAATAAAATGAGTGTAGTAGATGAAAAGAGAATCCATCTTGAGCTGCCACACCTTATATACGATTGTAAGGTTTAGAGAAAACGAGAGCTAAGTCACAATAACACAACCAACTCTCTTCATCTTCAGCTATCGACACCACCATTATTGGCTAAATTAAAGTATACTTTAGTCTCTCTCAAAAGTACAGTAAAAATGGCTTTTTATGGAACTACTGAAATTTCACTGTGCAAAAAAAGTCTAAGTGCGTATATATAGCTTCTTTCCTCACATCATATCTTAAGCTAAAGCAGTTAGTGAGAGTTAAACTTTTAGATGAAAGGACTTTTAGAGAAAATGTCGTTCACTTTGGTATTATAGCTATTAAAAAATCCAAGATGTTGTAAGATGAACTTCTCAGAAGAAGAAGAAAAAGTAGTGTGAGAAGTTTAATGA
>VCNE01001412.1:0-17073 GCA_009869805.1 Oncopodura yosiiana
AATGATAATGTTTAGTTTGAGTTTAGTAGTGAATAATTGTGCCATTTCTTTAAGTTAGAAGGTTCATCTTTGTGAGTTTTGTATCTCAATCTATGTGCTTTATGATTAGCAAATTTATAGAGTTTAGTATTGAATGATTGCGATATCTTTAGTTAGAGGTTCATCTTTAAGAGATTTCTAGATTTATAGAGTCAATTTTTATTAGAGAATGTTGTGGCTAATTTTAATCGCAATGATATGACTATCTATGAGTTATGTTGAGAATATTGAGCTACTCTACAACAATTGTGCTAATCATTTCACAATCTATACTTAATATCTCTCTGATATTCTAACAATCTATTCACTATATTAATCTCTAATCTAAGCAATTTGTCAACTCTACACATGAGTAGTAAATTGTTAAAGCTCCTTTCTGACACTGTGACTAAACTCTTTAGCACTGCCAATATCCTTAAATTCACTTTTGCACAATTGATCTTTGTTAGATATCTCTCATTATTGCAGAACTCTCAGAATGCCCTAATAAACTCACACATTTCCTTAATCATATAGCACTCTCTTTATAAACTCACACTAAACTCTCATTCCCAAAAGGTGCTCTCCTTAAATCACTCTAAATCACTCTTCTTCTTATTTAAAAAAAAACGTCCTCAATTTATTTACATTAAACTGGCACAAAATCAGAATTCACAGATCTCGACACAAAAATTAAAGCTTTTCAAACAATCAAAATTTGACTGCCACCAAACTGCAGATCCATGAGTAAGTCGTCGACGTCACAAACATCAATGTCATCGAAGGAGTCGTCTGTTATCGAGTCGCTGTCTTCTTTGCTGTTGACAACTGATCTCATAATCGTTTGGTAGTGCGTTGGTTGAGTGTAGATCAGTGGCTTTTGCTTTTCTAGGAGTTGTTGCAATTGTTCTATGTAGGTCATTGCTGCTTTGAGGGTTGTGATTTTGGTGAGTTTCTCTGATGTTGGTTTGATGAGCGCTGGCGGCACCACTTTTTGCAGGGCGTCGAAGGCCAAGTTGATTTCTCTCATTCTGGAGCGTTCTCTAAGGGGAGAGAGATGAGAGAGAGATTAATTTTAGTGTAGTTTAGTAATTTTAAAGTGCTTGAGACTTTGGAAGAATTGAATAACTAGTTTGAAAAAGTGTCACTTTGAATTCTTAGCAAGTGAGATGATTTTACTGTAAGTTTATTTGAGAGTCTAGTTGCAACTGACTTTGAAAGAATTGAAAAGCTATTGTGAGGAAATAAGGTACAGAAGTCTCACTTTTTGCTAAAAAAGATCCTGTTGCTCAATTTGGTTACACATATTTTAAAGTTTTAGAGTTAGGTGAGGCTTAGAAACTTATGATTGTCTAATCATTTGAGAAAATGTTGAGATTCTTTAGAATTCTAAGACAGTAGTTGACATACGTTAGTTACTCAAATAATGAACCGAGATTTTGAGAATAGGACAGTTAGGTTAAGCAGTGCTCTTATCTCTCATTTCTTTCCATAGTTTACTATGTTAAACTTTTATAGTGATATCAATACTCCTTTAGTAAACCTAAACGTCTCTAAGTTTTTGTGAATCTCTCATTGTCAGTAGTACTTAGAACTGTTGTTGGAATATAGAAATATAAACGAAGGCTATAAGTAAGCTATATAAAAATTCCCCTTAGGAATCTGTGAGACTTTTTCTAAAAAGATCTAACTTGGAAATAAAGTGATCTTATTTTTGAGATTATTGACAAACTTTTCTTGAACTTTAAGGAGCTCTCTTAAAATCCTTTCCTGTATTTTGCTACTCTGATTGCTATAGGTGAGATTTGAGACAAAGTGAGACAACACTATTCTAGCTTAGTCTAGGTGAGAATGTTAAAACAGTGTTCAGGTGAGAGCTATTCAATCTTTTAGCACCCAATCTTTTAAACTACTTTAGCATTATAAATTTCTATTGAATCTCACTAACTTTAGAATTTTACCCTTTAGAGTTAAAAAAGAAGAGAGATTGCAAAAATTTTCTACTTTGTAATGAAATTTTAATCTAAACTCTCAGATAATTTATTCTTTTGCTACTTCTGAACTACAAATTTGAGAAATTCATAATCTCATCCAGAATATTCATCTTGTAGAGAGATCACTAAAATTCTAACATTCTTAGTGAGATTATAGTATTAAGGAATCAACCCTTTGAGAAACAAACGTTTTAGTGGTATCAATGCACTTAAAGACTAAATCACTTTTCACACTGTGAGAATTCTAAGGGTGTCCTACACTGTGAGAGACTTGTCCTCTTCATTAGAGTTCCAATTGCTTTAGAAACTTGACTGTATATAAGTCAACACTAACAACACAAATACATTCGACTCTTTCACTACTAAACTCTCATCACAACCTTTTGACTCTTGACACTTCTAATAAACTTGAATCAACATTACCTGGCATTAGCAGTCTTCCTTCGATATTTACTCAAAGGCGGAGGCTTCGTGGGCTCCTTCTTCTTCTTCTTTTTCGGTTGTTTTCTCTTTTCCTCTGTGTCTATTCTGATTTGCAGTGATCTGGGTCTCAAGGAGTATTTTAGGAGATTGTTGTTTGCGTCTTTTTCTTCTGTTGAGGGTGACATTTTGTGAGAGCTAAGGCATTGCTGCTTTTCTCTGGATGCCCATCTATAATAGAAGTAGTGATTCAGAGTTGGAGAGAGATGTTGTCTCTGCTGAAGCTGAGTAACGACTGAAGAAGATGTTTGAGTGGGATGTTGTAGTGCAGGTGCTTTAAAAGAGAGAGAGGTGCTCAAGGGCTTTCGTAAGGGCTAGTAGAGTCAATATTTGTTTTGATTTTATAAATTCTTTTGAAGAAGGAGAAGAGAATGGAATTTTATTATTGTGATTAAATTTTTTGGAATGAGATTTTTGGAAATGAATTAGTGTTAGTTGAGAGAAGAGAGTTTTATAAATTTAGAAGGGAGTTGATTTATCTTAGATAAAATCTTAGAGTTTTTGGTCTTTAGTTGCAATTGCACTTTTAGAAAAAGGAAATTTGGAAGAGAAGTTTTGAATTGGAGTCATGAATTTCAAAAATGCTACAAGAGTCATGTAAAATATTTCATAAGTGAGTCATTGTTGTTGAAGAGTGATTGATGCAGATCGTTTGTTGAGTTTTGAGATGAGTGAGACATCTAGTCTTTAAGAGACTCATTGTTGTGGTTGATTGTTGTAGGGGAGAAAGAGAGTTGTTACGGGGTTCTATGCTCAATTGTTGGGTTAACAACTTGACAGTTGTTTGATTTGTTGCAGGAAGTTTTTTGCTAATGCAGAGAGAATTTGTTTATGACGGATGTTGATTAAATGAGAATATAGTTAATCGACTGTGAATTGTAGATGACTATTGACTCACTTAGTTTTAGAATCATAAAGTTTGCTAGTATTTTGCTTAACTTTTAGTTGTCTTAAGGATTGACTCAGGATTGCTAGTTGTGTTTTAAAGTTGAAGTCTTTCATGAATGCATAATTAACGTAATACTAAGTTAAGTCTTTAAGTCTTCACGAAACGTCAATGACACTTGTTCATAAAAAAAGTGTCGCGTGTGAAAAGAGCAGATGTGTCTTAACTAAGAAAGGAAGTTTGAGGAGTTTTGTGCCTCAGGCTGTGCTCAGGAATGTTTTCATTTAGTCTTTGGCTTCTTTTGGTTTGGAAGAGAGATAGAGATACACAGGTGAGTTATAAATTTTTAATTGTAGGTTTTATTAGGATTATTAGGATTTAGTTTGTTAGTTGGATTTTGTCGATGTATTAGTTTTTTTTAAGAAAAGAGACCCCTTACTAAAGAAAAAAAACAGGACGCTGGAGAGAGAGATGACGAGTGAAGCGTGTCACCGGAAGTTTGTGGCACACGCTTCACTAAGAAAATTGCAGCTGCTTCTCTTTTTTCTTTAGTTTTTGTTTTTTGGTCGGTTAAGAGAGAAGCTGTGATTTTTGATAGAGAGAAATGTTCACTACGCCTAGGCAGGTCAAGTCTAAGGGAGTCAGGCGGGTCAGTTCTTTAGCAGGTGGATCAAGAAGAGTTTTTGAGTCATTATAGAAAAAGTCTTTGGTTAATTAGTCAGGATATGGATAGAGAATGGCTAGTCTATCAAATCATTTTTGGAGTTTAGTTTTTGAGTAGCTGGGACGAGTTTTTAGAATTTCAGGACTGTTAGTTGTTACTTTGGAGTTTAGGAGATTAGCAAACTCTTTAGTATAGAAGCTCATCCTGAATTAGTTTAAAGAGAGAGTCATGTGCAATTTTGAGTTAATCAGTTATCAGTACTTTAAACTAATCTCAATTCTCTTTTAGAACCACCTTGCTACATCGAGCCACCTCAATTCTCAACGCACTCTCTGAAGTTTCCTCATGAAAAGGCTTTTAAAGACAAAGGTTTTGTGATGGACAAGGAGTTGGTAAGTTTAAACATTTCTTTAGATTATTCGTTAATTCTTAATTTCTCTTTCTTAGTTCCCAGATCGCTTTTCTTCATCGCAGCAAAGCTTGAGTCTCTCTTCTTCGACTACTGCTGAGAGTTCTGAGACTGTCGTTTTCAAGTGAGTTTTTTTTATTATCTTCTTCAGTAGTTTTGTGTAGATAGTTTACAAAGAAACTGAGGTGTTTATGGATTAAATGATGAACTATTACTAGATCTAGTAGTAGTTTTGGAGTTAGAAGTGAGTTGCATTTTCAATTACCTTCTTCTATAGTTATGTGAGATATTTACGATAATTGCATTGAAATTAGAAATACAATTTCTTGTTGCTAAAGTCCATTTTCAGTAGCTAATTATTTTCACATATAATCGACTTTTAAAAGTGAGTTGCATTTTCAATTACCTTCTTCCATAAGTTTACAAGAGTGATGGATTAGTAGCTGTATTATTTTTGAGAATCAAACTGAATTGGGAAGGAAATCTAAAGTCTTTTAGTGATGAAATTAAGAAGCTCTCAATTATGACTTCTTTAGTAAAGTTAGAGTTTAGTTTATTAAACTTGGCACTCTGTAAAGAAAGCTTTAGTGAGTTTAGAGAGAATAGTAAGATATTTATGAGCCCTGAATTAAATTAGAGTCGATTAGATTTGTAGTCCATAATGAGGCATTTGGATAGAGTCTCTTAGGCAAAGAATTTTTTTTACAGCGAGATAGAGTCCCGTATGATCCAATTCTTCTTTCTTTTCAACTCACTTTCAAAAGTGAGTTGCATTTTCAATTACCATCTTCTATAGTTTTGTGGATTGTTAAGTTTACAAGAGAATTGCCTTTGAGAGTGGGACTAAATAATCTAAAGTCTTTTAGTGACCGGATTAAGAATGAAATTAAAGATTTCTTTTTGGTAAAGTGAGAGTCTGTCAATAAACTTGGTACTCTGTAAAACGCTTTAATGAATTTACAGAGTTGGAACACTCATTTATGAGCCCTCAATTAAATTAGAGTTAAAAAAACTCTCTCTTTTTAACTTACAGACCCACCCCCACTCAACAACAACAACAACAAAGTGTTAGAGACTGGCAACTCCAAAACAGCGGTCAACCGTTTGAGTACCGGTACACGAGTCCTTTGCGGTATGATGGGCGGTTTGGTGGTCAGCAGAATGATTCTTTGAGGCCTTCTTATCAATCTTCTTATCAACAATCTTATCAGCCCAATTATCAGGCTTTGGGGAATCAGTATCAACCTAATTATTCTGGGAGTGGTGGTCAGTTTCAAGCTCATAATGGAGTCGTTAATCAACATTTGAGTAATTCCAATACTCCAGTGAATCAATACCAATCTAATAGTTCAATGACTCATCAGTCTAATGCGGTGAATCAATACCAATCTAGTAATAATGGACCAGTGATTCATCAATCTAATAATCCAGTGAACCAATACCAAGCTAATAGTAGTGGACCAGTGAATCAACATTTGAGTAATCAATCCAATACAGTGAATCAATACCAACAATCTACTACTAATAGTACTACACCTCACCAATACCAACCCACTTCTAATCCACCTCAACACTTCAATCCTCCTCCACCTGCTACAACCTACAAAGACTCTTCTCGAAAAAACATCAACACCTCCTTCAGAAAAGCGATTCAAAACACCAATCAAAAATCCAATCTGGCAGAAGAGTCTCTAAAATTGGCGAAATTCCCCGTTCAGGAGCAAAGCATCGAGAGAGCTCAGAGAGCTTTGGATATTTTAGTTATTAATTCTCAAGGTGGAGAGAGGCACGGGTTTAATGCCACTGCCTTTGAGAAGGTGGGGCTGCCTGCTGTTCAGGTGGTTCAAGAGAGAGAGAATGGTGATGGGGGTGAGGAGGTTGAGCAGGTCGAGGCTGCTGCTGCTGCGGGGGGGAGTAGTGGTAAAGGGACGAGGAGTGCGATGAGTGAGTTGTCTAATTGGGGAATTTTTGTTTTTAATGTTGATTGAGATAGTGATGCATTTGAGAAATTAAATCGATCCATATCTTTAAACTTACAAATGACGAATGCTATAAGAACTTAACTAGATTTATTGCTACAATTGAGTAACTTTAAACATTGAAATATAGTTGGAAAGTTTTGTCTTTTTAGAACTATTGATAATTTATTCGAATTAGAGTTGAGTGAGATAAGTTCCTTCTTGAAATTTAGATTTTTTTTGCAGTACTGTATGAGTAGGTTATCCTTTCTGAATTTGAGAAATAGGAATCGAAATTAAGCCAAAAGAGTTCTTTTTAGATAAAGTTTGGTAGCTTTAGAAATTTATGGTTTGAGAGAGTACTTGAGATTTTAGGTATTAAATCGTTAAAAGTCTTTCGATCTGTAGATTAGTCTTGCACAGTGATGAGTCGTGTCATAACTAAACCAAAAGAGTTAAAGTTTTTTCAAAGAATGTTATATCTGGCAGGCTTAAACATTGAAACTTACTTAGTACCTTTTGCATCCGTGGTTCAATACAGACTAACTCTAATGAAGTTAGAGTAACACTTTTGGCTGCTGAGACAGAAGAGTTTGTCTTTAATTGCAGAATTTTTTTTTAGATTTCTTACATTTCTGATTTGAGATAGAAATTAAGTAGGAAAGTCTATAATGAACTGTTTTTTCAAAGATTACTGTAATCTGGTAACTTTAAGAAATTAAATAGGAATCGTAGGTTTAGACATTTTCATTTCATCCACTCGTTTTGAGTCTAATTCTTCACTCAACTAATCTCTCTCTCCTTTCTCTTTCATGACTATATCGAACCATGGATGCAAAAATGATTAATGTGTAGCAAAAGTATTTTAAGTTAGGTTAGACGTTTGTTATATTTTGATGGCCAAGTTTTAGCTACTTTAGATTCTAGATTTCTTTACAGAGCAAATCCTGTAAAATGTTTGTTAAGTTTAAGCTAACTATAGTTAAACATTTCTTCAAGTAGTCTCTCAGAAGAGTCGTAGGTTTAGACAGTTAAATTCATCGACTCATATAGCTACACTTTATAATATACTTGAATCAGAATTTAGTTGAATAAGTTGGTTAAATGTAATGAATTCATTTATTGGTCAACTAATTAGCATTCTATATCAGTAGTCTATAGCTTACCCTTAAATTTCTGATTTGATAGATTAAATTGGTAGGTTTATAACTCTCATCTTTTGAATAGATACACAAAGTTTAACAAATCCAATTAAAGTCACTTTGAGTCCAATTCTTGAGTTTCCAATTCTGAGTGGCTGTTTATTATAGTCTATCGAATAGACGCATATTAAAACTTTTGAGTCTACTTCTTCTTATTCATTCAGTCACCTAATCTCTCTTTCTCATTAAACAGACCAAATCTTATACTCTCTAAAAAAGGAGAGAGACAACATCTCGACAGGACTCGAAGGCTCAGAGAGTGAAGAAGAAGAAGATGATTTATCAACGACGATAGACACAACTGATGCTGTTGCTATTCGAAGGCAACTGGAGAGTTTGGAGTCGATGTACACTGAAGTGCTCAAAGTGTTGGGAGCTAAGAAGAGAGACAAGCCGGATTTGCTGATGAAGAAGAGACGAGTTTTTGGGAGTATGAGCTCGCTGCCTAGCTCTGTTTCTTCGAGGCCTTATCGTCAGCAGCATAAGTCTAGTTCTGGTAATATTGAGAAGAAGGTTAAGGATGTTAAGGTGAGGGCCAAGAGTTTTTAGGAGCTATATTGAATTCTTACTATTGTTAATTTTAGATAATATCTTTATTCTGGTATTCAAACTTGCCAAGTTCTACAGAAGAATAAATTTTAGTAAACTAGAGGCTGATATTGAGTAAATCTTGAATTATAGAAGTGATGACTTTTCTGAAGAACTTTAAAGTTCTGTATCCATTTTTACGGTATAAGATTTCTGAGAAAGATTGGAGATGTTAGTCAAGTATTTTAACTTTTGAGTGCCAATAGCTTTTGAGACTCTCTTGAATTCTTCTGCTTATTGTTTATTTTAGTAAGGGATAATCATGAATAATAATTAGGACTAATTTTGGTTATCATTTCTGGATTGTTAGAGAAGTTGACAATCTTCATATTGAAACTTGTCAAGTTTGACAAGTCGAGAAGTGCATTTTCAGATTTATAGCTCACAATTTTAGTAAACTAAAGGCAAAGGATTGATTCTTGAATTAGAGAAATGATGAGTAGATAATCTAAGGGTTTGAGCAGTTAATTAGTTAAAGATTGGAGTATTTTCTATGACCTTTAGCTGTAAGTATTATCATTTTTTTGGCAAGGAACAAGAGATTTTTAATACAATTAGCATAAAAAGTTTTAATACTTAACGATCTTGTCGATTTTTTTAAGAATTTAGTAGATCATTCAGCAGTCAAATTACTAGAGAACAAGACTTTGAATGCAAGGCCTAATAATACAAAATCTTCTCTTATCTCTTAGGATTGTCAAGGTTGACAATTCGAGGAGTTCTTTTAAAGAATAACTCACAATTTTAGTAAACTAGGGGATTGATTTAGTAAATTGATGACACGAATAAATTGATCTAAGGTTTTGAGCTGTTAAAGATTTGAGTCTTTGTACGACTTTTAGTTTTAATATTACCATTTTGTTTGGAAAGAAGCTACTGATTTTTAACGTATTCTTATAATAACCTATAATCTAATCTTCTCTCTCATCTTCTCTAACAGGGCATCAACCGCCGCTTCCAAAGACTCGAATCACATGTGGTAACTCTCGCACGCTCCGTAGCTCACCTATCTTCCGAGATGAGAACTCAACACTTGATGGTTCAAGAGATGGAGAGCATCAGAAATGAAATCAGTGCTTTGAAGAGTCTGTGTCATCAGAAGCCTGTTAATGACTGGAGTGCTTTTAGGAATGCTTTGCCTTCGCTGACTAATCCTTTAAGGGTTAAGAAGCTGACCAAGTTTTTTGGTGATGAGCCGCCTTTGATCCGGTTGTTTTTGAAGAAGTTGGGCTATGAGGTGAGAGTTGATATAATCTTCTTAGTTTAATTGGTTTTTGGAAGAGTCCAGAAGGATTTATAGTAAGTGTTGACTATTAGACTAGTGACGTCAGAGATTTTTTTAGTCTCTGACAGTGAAATTCCTTTTTTTTAATTTTTTTAAAGAGCAATGAATATCTTTAGTTGTTTTCAATAAAAAAGTATTCAAATGTTTAAGAAACTACGTTTGATATTAAATGGGTTTTTTTTTAAAAAAAAATATAGTTTAAATGTCAGAGTGTTTTTAATAGATGAGACTCTCCTAAATTTCCTTTAAACTTTTATTCTGATAGAAATAGAAGATCAACGTCAGCTTATCTCTTCAAAGTTTATCTTGAACTGACCTTAGTAATGGATAGAATTTTGACGCATGTTGAAGCAAGTAGGATTCTATTGGGTATTTCTTTACATTTCTTTAGTAAAAGAAAATGGGAAATATATTGAAAGTCAAAGACGATTGAAATATTTTCTAGTTAAAATCGTAGAGCTTCTTCAACACTCTCAGAGTATTGCATTGACGTAGAGATATTCTAGTTAAATGAAGAAACATTTCTTATACTATCTCAGAGTAGATGATTTAATGTCAAAGGAATTTTCTTATCACTTCACTGCTGGAGAATCTCTTTACATTGAGTTTATCTCTTTGACCTTTGATTTGAGTCTCAAGGTGTTTCAATCTCTTTAAGTGAATGAATAGACCATGTAACTCATTGCCAAAGTCATCAACTCTGCTCTCTTTTTATTATTAATAGAAATACGCGATCCTGTTTGAACAAGAGAGAGTGGGCATAATGGAACTGCCTTATTTATCAGAAGACAGATTGGGCAAGATGGGCATTCCACTTGGGCCTCGCTTGAGAATTTTGCAGGAGGCAAGTTGCTTAAGATCCAGTGAGCAAGTTCATCATTTTGGGGGTGGCAAGGGCAATTTGAGTGTCTATGTTGTTTAGAGATTTATAAGAAAGAGAGATTTGTAATTTATTGAGAGATGTATTTATGTTAAGAGATGTATTTATATTGAATAAAGTTTTTTTTATATATGAATGAATGGATGAGTTTTATTTTTGTGGGGTATTCGATTGACGTCTTTTCATTAGGATTTTTGCTACACGATTGAAAACGAAAAAGACTCTGAGTGACTCAACACTGTTAATTGACAAGAGTTGTAGTCACTTTGTTTAAAGTATTCGTTCCATTCTTTTATGAGACATTCTTGTATAGCGATGATTTTGAGATTCGATGAGAAGATGTCAATTTGTTGTGAGATAGTCGCTTCAAATTTTGAACAGTTTAGGTTGGAATTTTTGCTCTACGACTGAAAACCAACTTAAAGATTTTGAGTGAGTCTACATTGTTAAGAGAAATTCCTGCATTCTTACTGCTTCAATCTCACACTTGACTGAAATATTAGTATTCAATTTATTTGCTTTTCATATTTTCATTAGAATTACTAAGATTTTTGCTCTATGAGTGAAATGCAAAATTCATAGATTATGAGAGAGTGAGGCTAATTGCTAATTAAAAAGAGTTTTGTAGTGTTCAAAGAATTTACTCTCATCCTTTCTAAAGACGTTTTTGTTGAGTCGTTTCTATTTTAGATCTTAATTCAAGAGAGTCGATACAGTTGACTAATGTTCATTGAATGTCATTGATTTGATTCCATCCTATGTCTGAATTTAAAATTGCTTTTCATTTTTTTCGATAGAATTACTAAGATTTTTGTTCTACGACTGAAAACCTAAATCTTCATGGATTACGAGAGTGAGTCATTGTTAATTGAAAGATCTAGTCACTTTGTTCAAATTATTCGTACATCCTTATAGCACTGTTTCTAAGATTCTTATTTCTAAATGTCAATTTCTTGTGAGATAGTCGCTTCAAATTTTAAACAGTTTAGGTTGCAATTTTTGCTCTACGACTGAAAACCAACTTACAAATTTTGAGTAAATCTACATTGTTAAGAAAAAATCTTGTAGAGTTCTGTTTCATCAGTCTTATATTTTCAATAAATTTTGACAAAAGATTGCAATAATATGAATGAATGATGTCAAATTATTTTGTGAAATGTTTCTAAAACTCCAGCGTAATCTCTTTTACTTTCATATTAGACTTATTGAATTTCATTGCTGTTAATTTTCTTCTATCCTAAGTCTTAATTCAAGAGAGTCAACGACTACCCCCACTCAAATGACCTCACTAGTAGATTACTGTTGCCATGAGATCTCTGTCTCTTAATCATTCTCCGTCTGACTTTTTAATCATCAACTACTTAAATCTTTTCTCTCTTTGAAAAGACGCAATATGTTTCTTAAACTCTTTTTGTTGGCCTCTTTGGCTCTTTTTCTTGTCCACTGTGAGACTATTGAGAATGTCGTTTGTGACAAGGGCGCTGACTCGAGGAATAGTGAGTTTGTATTATCTTTAAAGTTATTTTTTTCTAATTTTTCTTTTGATTTCTTTAGTTGCCAGTGAAGTTCATGAGATAAGAGTGACTCCTTGCCCTGAAGGACCTGATGGAGAGCCTTGCACTTTGCATAGGGGGAGTAATGCGACTATTGAAGTGGATTTTACGCCCAGTGAGATTTTCTTTTTTATTTGAGATATTTTAGAAGTGACGTCATTTTAGAGTGTGATTTTGATAAGAGATTTCAGGTTTAGAGATTTTTGATTTTTAGTTGACTTTTTGACGATGAGATTTTGCAGAGACTAAGAATCTTTAAGTGATAACTTGAGAAATGGATGCGCGTGATAGAATCGTGATTTTGATAAGAGACATTCTATATTTATCAAAGAAAAGCTTTGGTGAGCAAGAAAAAAATACATATATTATAGAGTATTTCATAAGTTTTGCATCACTAATTTAGAA
The DNA here is from genome assembly GCA_009869805.1 of Oncopodura yosiiana. Classification (NCBI taxonomy): domain Eukaryota; kingdom Metazoa; phylum Arthropoda; class Collembola; order Entomobryomorpha; family Oncopoduridae; genus Oncopodura; species Oncopodura yosiiana. The sequence goes on from VCNE01001412.1 coordinate 12,323, forward strand.
TGAGATGTCTCATTTTTTAAAGTAGATAAAAACACCAATGTTAAACTTTTTTGATTTTTGAAGGTTAGGACTTTTTATACAGAAAATTAGAAAGTCAGATTGAAAAAAAGGTTATAGAAGTAGATTAATAGATTTTATAATCTTGGTGTGATTGTAGAAGACAATTTCTGTTGAATTTTGGTAAGAAAATAGATTGATGTCCTTGAGTTTGATTTTTTTTTAAAAGTTCAAATTTTCAAAGACATCATAATCTTTGTTGTAAAAGTTGTTATTAAGAAAAAAGATTTTTATGTTTATTCAGTGTGATGGAGGCGTGATTTTGATAAGATACCTAGAAGTCTATGAGCTTTTGATTCCTAGGCAGAAGGAAAAAAGCATTGGTGCATCAGAAATTAATAACTTTTGATTTATTTCAAAATTTTTGATTCTAGGACAATTTTAAGAGAATTCCATTAGAAAAACCTTGGTTATATAATTTCAAATATTTTGATTGTTGAAGGCAATTTCTGTTGATTTTAGTGTGACTTTTTTTAATTGATCCATTTGCAAGACTTTGAAGTTTCTTTAAGAAATGTGAATCTTTTTTGCCTATCAAATATAAGTAATGAACTTTTAACACTTTGAGTGGTCATTGCACCCAATATGATGCTCACCAATGTTTTTTTTCTTTGTCAAGATAATTTCTGTTGAATTTTATTTTCTTTAACAAGTTTTTTTTATTAAAAAAAATGATTTCATCAGTGGTTTAGATCAGTAGAGTCTTTCAAGGAAGCTCTCACCAATGCTTTTCTTTTAGTGTGATTAGAGTAGACCTAAAATTTCTATATTTCTTTCGTCTAACCTTATCTTATCTCTTATCTAATCTCTTCTCTTATCAGCCCGCTCCACTCGCACCCTAAGAGCGTACATGGCCTGGCTGTCAAAAGTGGAACTGCCGTTCAGAGGAATCAACGCTAATGCCTGTCGTTTCACAACTTGCCCACTGAGAGCCGGCACTCGCACCACTTACTCTACCACTTTGAGTCTTGGCAGGAATTTGCCTACTGTGAGTTTTTCTTCTTTAAAGAGAGAGTTCCTTATATCGAGTATTCTCCTTTTAGGGCACTTACCCAGTCAAATTCAAGTTGAACCAAGGGCGCAGGACTTTTGTTTGTCAATTGTTTACCATCAAGTTGGAGGATGGGGGTGATTAATTGGGAATAATTAAGTTTTTCTTTTTTTTTGGAAAATAAAGATTTCTTTTTTTGAGGGTTATGTTGACATGTTGTTATGTTAGCATTTATTTTAAAGTAATTCATGAATGAAAGTATTGATTGAAAAATGTTATTTGTTGTCATGGAAGTATATTTCAACGGACAGACGGTAGACAGAGAAATTGCATCATTTCACCAATTTTCATGCTAAATAACGTTAGACAGAGAAACTAGATTATTTTATCCTAATAAAGAGTTCGATGCTCCAATCGATACCAAAATGTTATTGTTGCTATGGAATCTCATATTGTGACGGACAAAATATAGAGAAGTTACACAATTTTACTTATTGCAAAAAATTCATGCTCAATTGCAAATAGCGATAGTGGCTTAGTTGTCATGGCGGACAAAATATAGAGAAATCACATGATTTTAATGGAACTCACGCAATAAAATATATTCAATTCTTATACCATGCGACGGACGTTGGTCAGAGAAATTAGATCATTTGATAGAATTTCTTTAAAATATTCATGATCACATTTAAGAAATTACATAATTTTAATAGAATTCATCGAAAAAATATGCTCACTTGAAAAAATGTTTGTCATGCGACGGACAGTAGACCGAGAAATTGCACAGCTCCAATTGAAAATAGTGATATATGCCTCGTTGTCATAGAAGCTTTCGACGGACAAAATACGGAGAAGTTGCATAATTATACCCTAATTCATGCTCAAAATATGCTCAATTCTTATGTCATCTAACAGACAGTAGACAGAGGAACTACACAATTTTACTTGAATTCATACAAAAAAATTCATGTTCAATTGCAATAGCGATAGAAGCCTCGTAGCGGACAAAATACATATAAATCACATGATTTTAATGGAATTACTATAGAATGACGGACAGTGGACACAAATTGCACAGCTCCAATTGAAAATAGTGATATATGCCTGCGGACGTTAGTCAAACTAAATAAAAAAATAAATACCAGTTGCTAAGAAAACTCATTTGAAAAAAAAATTTCCATATTGCACATCAAAAACTCTCTCTTTATTCCTCCAAAAAAAAGACTAGTCATAAAAATCTACAAATTCTCTCAAAACTGTTGCTGTCCGTCATAAGCTCTCGTTTACTCCAGGACTAAAATTGATGCTAAAGTGCCCACCGTTGCCCAAATCAAATCTTCCATTGTAAGGGCCCGCTGATTGGGCTATGTAGGGGGCGTGCGCTGTGAAGGCTGGTTGATGGGGCTGCTGCTGTTGCTGGTAGTACTGTGGTTGTTGATATTGGGGTCTAGGTTGTTGATAGTGTTGTTGCCTTGGTTGCTGGTATTGTTGAGGTTGAGGTCTATACTGTTGCCTTGGTTGCTCATCGTACTGCTGAACGTCTCTGTCTGAGTGAGCGGGCACTTGTGGTTGGCGGGGGAGGCTAAAGAGAGAGAGAAGATTTTAAAGATATGGAGAAAGAGATTTTTGGTATAGACTTACTGATCGCCTTCAGCTTGGAACCCGTTCTTTCCTGCTGTGTACTTTACTGTGATGAGTTTGCCGTCGGCTCCTAAGAGAAAGATATTGAAGTGTCTGAATATTGTCTGTGGCGTGAGATTAAAAGTGTCATGACAACGGCTACATTTCTATTCATAGAACGGATGCAAGCTATTGAATTTATTTAATTCTGAAGAGGTAGGTTATAAAGATAAATCAACGTCAGTTACAAACGGGTGCAAGTTCTTTGCAATTTTTAAAACTTTGTTTGCAAAGACCTGAGGACATGTTAAACTTAATCTCCTGACTCAAATTACTTAAGAACTGTACTCCTGTTCGGAGACAAACGGAGATAAGCTACTATGCAAGGTTGTTAGACTAGCATTTGTTCCTTCATAGAAAATCCTTTAAAGCTAAACTCCTCTTGGTTGCGAACGGGTACCTCTCAGACACTTTTTTAATCGTTGCTATATCTCAAATATTTGCCTTAATTTTCCATAAATCAAAAACTTTCAGAGTCATCTAATTCATAGAAAAACTCCCATTCTCAACGAACGGACACCTCTACTATATAAAAAGTTCTGCTAAAATAAACCAAAGCAGGGTAGGAATAACACTAAATTCCCGTTCGTGCCTAGCACTGATTTCCAATAAACTCCCATTGCTTGCAAACGGGTATCCTATCTTTAACACACACTTTTCTAATCTTAAAAAATTGTCGTTGTCATGACACTCTTCAACCTCTTTAAAAAGAAAAACTCCACTCACCAGGGTAGGAATAGAACCCCCGCCTAGTCCCATCAGCATCAACAGTCTCTCCTTGCTGCAACCCGTTATCAGCAGCATAGTTAAAATTGATGGATCCGTCGTGATTCAGAGTCCGAGTGTCAGACAAGAGCAACGGGTAGACTTGCCGTTGCTCTACTTGCTGGTATTTCTTTTCCTTTTGACTGGTTGCTATGGCAGCTAGGCACTGTTAAAGAAGAGATTGATAAATTTAGAAGAATGTAATAGACTTTTTCTTACCAAGAGAATAAAGAGCTTCATCGTTGCAGCAGTGAGCAATTGAGAGAGTGAAGTGAATTAAAAAATTGAGACGGAGTTAAATGAGCTTAAAAAGTTTCCGCTTTGTCGAGCGTGTGAATTTGTGTTATGTAAGAGAAAGTTTTTGTTGCTATGAGAATTGGATCGAGAGTTTGATTTCCTATACATTATTAATTTTAAGAGAGAGAGGTATGAGAGATTTTTTGTTAGTTCAAGTGTGACAATTTGGATCGAGGAGAGAGAGCTTAATTTTTGTGGCTATATGACTCGAAAATTGAGATTAGTTTTTTTGTTACATTGATTTCCTTCGTAAGAGTTTATGGTCTTGAGATTTATGATACGTTTTTGCAAAGTGATTGTAAAATTCTTTTTTCTAGCAGATATATTTTCATAGACGATATTTGACCCAAGTAGACATACTCTTAAAATTACCTTTAAAGATGTATAAACTGTTGCTAGGGATTTTCAAGACGGTTGTGATGGCATTTTTTTAGCGGTAGATTGATATTTGATCTCTCACTTTTGGTTAGTCTCATTTGACGACTTAATCTATTGACATTCTTGGTAGTTCATGATAAGGTCGCGAGATTTTTTTGTGACTCAAATTTTACTTTCGTAAGAGATTTTTTTATGGTCTTGAGATTTTTTAATACGTTTTAGCAAAAAGTGATTGTAGAATTTTTTTTAGCTGATTTGTAGAGTAGCTAGGTTAATTGACGACGGTTGTCATGACATTTTTTTACAATATTTGTTAAAAGTTTAAGATCCATTGACATTCTTGGTTCAGCTTAGGTAAACTTAGAGTGAGACGTAGAGAATGTAAATTTTGCATTGGTGGTGCTGTGAGATTTATAAATTGACTCTTCCTTTCAAGCATGAGAGATCTCACTGGTAGGATAAATCAGGTTCTTTTGTAATTTTGGTAAGGCTAGACTTTTTCAGGCTTAAGTTTTTGTTAGTTACATTGATATCTTTCGTAAGAGAGTTTTGTTAGATTTTTGGGTGCTCTACACAGTTTTTT
>VCNE01001414.1:0-13196 GCA_009869805.1 Oncopodura yosiiana
TTACAAGGAGAAAGAGAGAGAGAGAGAATGGTGACATTACATGACGTCGTAGAAATAAAGAGGCAGGAGTTGCCGAAAATAAGATCTCTATATTTCCCTAATGGAAGATTACCGAGTTGCTAACCTCGTTATGCAAATGTATAGCTTTTCAAGTGAAAGTTCTTTTGTCACTTCTCTCTCTTGTTTCTTCCTCTTTTTACATTTGGGCAAATACAAAAAAAAGAAATTCAGATTCAACAACATAAAGTATAATGTCATTTGCTTTCCCTTTTATTTGTGGAAAATAGCCAAAGGGTGATTGAAGTCAATTGTACAATTGCATATTTGTTTTCTAACATGTATATAATATAAAGTATCATCGTCACAGACACATGTAAAGAAGACGAAGAATAGGGGGGAAGGGTTGAGAAAAAACTCATAACTTCCTTCCGATCTATTTCATTCGATAACTTAACCAAAAAATTCTATTTACATGATATTCATGAATGGAAGAATTGACTGGAAACTTTATATATAGAGAGAGAATGTGTGATTTTACAACTTTTTTCTTTTGGCTACAGTTTCTATTTCTAGTATAGATAGAATGAGAGAAGTGTCATTCACTTGAGCTCGTGCTTTAAGTATTGCACACAAGTAGAAAATAATTTTTGTAATTTAATTTGTTTCGTTAGTGAGTACATTACCATTTGTCATATAAAAGGTTTTTTTTCTTCTTCTGAGCAGTAGCTAAGCGTACACACATCATTAAAAATTTTACAAAGCCATTTTGAACATTGACATTAAGCAAAGAAATAATGTTTCTTTTAATTTGAAGTGCTTATATGCTTTTGTACAGCTGTTAGTTTCTAAATGTACAGGTGAGTTTTTAATTATAGTATAGAAGGTTCTTTGTACATCATCATAATATTTTTTTGGAAACTCTCTTATATCTTTTGTACTTATTTTTCTTCTAAAGAGAGATATAGTATATACCTTACATATTATATGAGTAGTATTATACAAGTACTCTTGTAGCTTGAAGGGCAGAAAAGATGATTACTTTGGATATACATTGAGAAAAGGCAAAAGTACATTTTCCTCTTGATTGGTTTCTTCTACTTATTCCTCTCCGACAAGACACACATGCGTTCCCGTTGTGTAAGCGTTGTTGTTGTTATGTACTTACAAAGTTAGAAAAGAATATTACATCCGATCCTCTTTTGACTATATATATATATAAGGCATCAAGCAAGCTACAAAGCTGATGAGCAACAGAAAGGAACTAAAGAGAGAAAAGACGAGAGGAGGCAAGTGTGGCTTGAATTTTCAACTTGAGTTGATTGCAATTAAGTCGGAGAGCGTTAATGAGATTTTTCAAAAAAATGGCCAGGGGCCGAGAAACAATTGTACGCTCTGATGTATATAGCTTTATATAGGAAAAACTCTCTAAGAACGGAGTTTGATTTTTTGTTGCCGTTTTTCTTCGTGGCCACATGAAATGATGTTTTTTTTTGTGAGCTCATCACAACGTAGGCATATTACATACCAACAACAAATCTCGTTAACCTTTCTTGCCGCATTGACTGCTTTTCATTCTCTCTCTCTCTGTCTAGAATTTTGTGCAGTATATAAATATATAGCAGATTGGAATTTTTTGTACTAGTACGAAACAGCTAATATATTGTGCCAGATTTGTGGTTTGGTTGAGCTCTGTTTCAGTAGAATAATCAGCACTGAAAATTTCATGAGAGAAGTATAATTACAATTTTGAAAACCACAGAATTTTACTCTAAATATGATGTTTTAGCAAAGGATTCATATTACTAAGTTAACTACTAAAAGTTCTGGATTTTTCTCTAGATTCTTTTCTATATAGACTTGCCTCGTAATTTTTAGAAAGTTCTTTATCATGGAAAAAGTTGGCTGAAGCTAAGGAAGTTAGAGTTGAGTGGAGAGGTGTGTATACAACAGAACTTTTGAGTTGGAAAAGAGAGAAAACAAAAAGAGACTTTTCTTTTCATTCACTTATTCTCTCGGAGTGGATCCAAATATCTCACCAACACTATACTAGACTTTTATATATAAAATGTGCAGAGAGGAGCTACGTGTGATTCTGTACAAAAAACTTTTTCATTTGGTCATAAATATTACTTCACGCCAAGTCTTACAAGTCTTTTCTAATTAGAGTTGGCATTCTAATTGCATGCTTTCACAACTCTTCTACTCCATTCCCAATATTTTCTTTTTCGGTTCATTCTGTATATGCAACGAGATAGCTGAAAAGTTGTAAATGTCAAAGTTATTTTCCTACGTTGAGGAAAAAGCTTCGTTTAAGTACTCGTCTACAAGGGAGCGCAGTTAGTGTCCAAAACTGGCTATCTAATACAATTTTTGCTGAGTTGGCAAATACATTTAGCATTTAGTATAATACTATTTATGTACTTTTGTATTATATTGTCTTTTTCATGAGACTTCCGTTCAGTATAACTAAAAACAATTTTTTGTATTAAAGTTGTTGATATCCGTTTACCATTTTTTAAAATACCAACTGTGATTACTATATATTGTAGCCTGTGGCCAAAAATCATTCTTTTATTACATTTTACTTTGTAGCCAATAATATTATGTAACATGTGGCATGGTTAGAATAACGACAGCTCATGCTTGAGGCTAATACTAATTTGTTGTAAAAAGAAAAACGAATTAGAGCAACAGCAAGTTTACTCAGCACTTGACGTCCTCTTCTTTGGAGTAGTAAGCTGAAGACGTTTTGAAGCTATGACGTGTGTGTGTAAAACTACATTGTCGAAAACAATGGGTTACTACTGTTGAAAAAAGTGAGTGAGAAAGAGTGGATTAGAGAAGATCATTTGTCAAGATCAAACATTTTCAACACTAATGTTTGTAGCCTACCTCTTTTGTTCTTCTTCTTAATCCATGCTTTTTAGTGTGTTTGAAACCTAGGTCAGTTTTTACAGAGTTGCAAATTGAGAGAAGAAAATATATGTATACCTATATCTTGCAATTTTTTATTTTAGTTACACTATTTTTTTCCTTTCCATTTATTTTACCTTCCAAGTAATTTATTTCTTTCCGTTCTTTTCTACTATGTTGTATCCTCCTACAACAACAACAGATCTACTGAACTATTTTACTATAATAGTAGCCAGATACAGAGAAAAGTATTTCCCTTGTGTCAATGTCAGTCATTGTTCACTGCCCCCATGAAAACAAATTATCTGACACATTACTGTCTCTCATGAACATAGTTGAAGTAGCAATATATTCTTTATTTACAACTCCAAGCAAGACCTCACAATACAATTATTTGTTAATTAGGTTGTACGTTTATTGTAGTTTTGTACTTTGAATAAATATTTTTTAACCACGAAAACTGGAATATTATATAGCAGGGAAGTTTGAGCTGTGCGTAGATATAGATTCCCTATATTCTCTCTGTTTTTAAAAGGATTTGATATAAAGTATAGTAGCAGGTTGTTTGTTACATAAAGTGAAAGAGATAGACAGAAAGAGAGGAAATGTGTTTCATTATTTGACAGGAGAAATGACAGGAGGTGCTTGCCATAGTCTCAAAAGAGGTTGGCTACACTCTCTGCTAGAGTTTCAGGCACAGACTCACATCATATCATACTACTAATCACATACCTTCAAAACTTCACCTTACGATCACTACTCACTCAACTTTATGATCTATCTCTTCCCACTTGGCTACTACACAACTCAAATTTACAATAAGTGTAATTCTCAACTACTATCCAACAAAACTATACAATTTGCCCAAGATGTTCTTTACTTAAAAATATTTTATATATATAGATGTATATTTCAATTGTTTCAACCTTTCATTTTGCTCTAGAAAGTTCGTTCACTACTCTATTATTACTACTTGTTCTGCCTACTTGCCATCATCATCATTACTACTTATAATCATCATTACTACTTATTTACTTCACATTAGTACATGAAGGTGAATATAGTATAGGTGGTCGTCTAGCTAGAAGAATAGTGAGATGAATGAAATAATTATATTTCATTCCGTATGAGATTTCCTATTCTCATGTCTTGTCTGTCTCTCTGTGACAAATAGTAGGGTCTGACAAATTTCTTGTTGAAAATTACTCCTCTTGTCATTCACTCACTCAAATCAGTAACTAATCTTTCCAGTCCGTCAAGAAATCAGTGAGTCTAAATTTGTTGTTGGTTGTCATTCCAAGAATAAACAGTGTATTTTGGCATGTCATGTTGTCTGCTAACTCCTCTCTTCTCTGTCATGTGAGCAAATCATCAACCATATCCCACAACATTAGATTAAGAAGGTTATGCACAGAAAAAAAATACTAAACAACATGTCATGATTGAAATACATATATACTTTATTTAGATTGGATATAGGTATATATATTTAAGCTATAATAATACTAATGATATGATAAGTTGTTTGCACTAATTTTCTTTTTCAATAGTAGCCGTTTATATAAGTTAAATTTACGAGACATGAGGAGAGAGTAAGTGAGTTGGGATTGCGTGTAGAATTGAATTGAGAAAACAAAGTTAGTATTTACTTTTTTATGCTTGTTTACTTTGCTGTCGTGACATGTCATGCGGTCCTATATTATCTAAATAATAATATTCAATTTGAAAATTCATCTGTCTAGCAGTTTGTATTAAGCATTCTGTACTTAAACCATCACTTGAGTACATTGTTCAAAGTTGTTAGCATTTCGTCATGCAGTCAAATCTCTCTATTATGTATTACGTGGAAGGTTCTTGTTTCCTTTTTTCTATTGCTGCTACTGCTGCTGTGTATATATATAAATATATATTATATGCTCTCCATTTTCATGACTGACATCATAATAGGGTGTTGATGACAACTTTAACAAATATTGTAGACTTGACCAATTGTCATTTGACAGAATAAAGACAAAGACATCCGTTTACATGTCAAATAATGGGCTTGTCGTGCATAATAGTATATGACTAGTTGATTATTATTAAGGAGGGAAGTTCTCTATTACAACATCATGCACTTCATAATATATATACCTGAAAACTCTTATGTGTTTAAGCATAGCAGTACTAAGGATGCTAACCATATGAATATATAAATTCCACATGAATTGTGATCTGCTGACTTGTGTGTAAATATTATGTAGTAGTTGAATACGACATTGACTTTTTATGTTTACATTTATGATCATTAAATATGAGTCATTTTCTTTGCTATATGGTAAACTAACGGATTGAAATAATAATATGACTGTCTGCCAACCTACTATTTATTTATGTGTTGATTCTTTTCCAGCACATCATATTGGAATTCATCATTAATAGCATTTTTCATGTGATTATAGTATAAGCTTAAATGACGCAAGACTGAATTCTTTTAAAACACAATGAAGAGACATTAGGAAAAAAGAGTTAAAGCTCTTCTTCTTCTCCTCACCATAATTTTTGCTAATTAGGACTACAAGTAAATTCAAGTAGAGATGTGATATGTTGAATGGGTTTTTGATTTCTCATTGTTGTTTTCATCTCTCATCAAAGAAATGAGTGCCTCATAAGCCATTTTCAAACCATCTTTTTAGCATAAGTACTTAGGCTGACTACATATATGTAAGAGAGAAAGATTATGAATATACTATATGAACTTGTATTGTAATACATAAAAAAAAATTTCAGACTATATGTACATATGTTGTAATAATGTGTGTAATGTATGAAAAGAGTATTCACAGAGTACACGCTTAATTATACGTTTTGAGCTTAGTCCCAGGTGGATTGGATAAATTTTGATTCTTCTTCATAATAATCATCATCGCTCAAAGATTCTTTATGATAATGCTAATGCCATAGGTTCTTCTTTAAACCTTTTTGTCTTCTTCTTCATGAAGTAAAGAGAGGATGAGCTCTGAAGATATTGTCAGCTCAACAAAATTCACAATGTATTTTATTCTTCATCATCCATACAGCTCTATTCTATTGTGTTGTAAAAAAAAGTATAAGTACTGTCTTTGCCAAAGGGTTGAGAATATATGATATATCCAAAGAAGAAGTGTTCAAGAGGCATGTAATATATTTGGCCGGCTTGAAATCGTAAAGAATAGTTGCCTAATGTGAAGTCTTCTTCTTCTTCGTCTTCTTCATCCTTCATTAATATTCAGACGAAAGGATTTTTCCACTTGGATAACACGAGTAAAAGTTTTAAAAGATAGGACTTTTGGTTAAGAAAAAAAACTGTGATTGCCTCCAGCTCACAACCACAAGAGAATAGCTTTTTTTCTTATTCTTTCGTTCTTTACATATATTACAAAGTGTATAAAGTATCTCTTTTCATATATATTATATATATAATGTAATACCTTTTGAAATTTTCAAAAGCGTCTGCTGCCAGGCACATGCTGTATACATATATACACTGGAACATGTATCTTTGCCTCTGAACACTATATAGTACTAAAGAATAGAGATTTTGATGAGCACCCAAATCATTTTCGAATACTTTCGTTCTTTACATATTACAAAGTGTATAAAGTATCTCTTTTCATATATATTATATATATAATGTAATACCTTTTGAAATTTTCAAAAGCGTCTGCTGCCAGGCACATGCTGTATATATACATATGTATATATACACTGGAACATGTATCTTTGCCTCTGAACACTATATAGTACTAAAGAATAGAGATTTTGATGAGCACCCAAATCATTTTCGAATGGGACCGATTTGAAACTCTCTGTGATCTACAAAAGAATATATAAAACTTGCGAGCAGTCTTATCTCTATTGTTTGCTAAGGAAAAATAACAGAGCTCATGAAAGGAATTTGAATATATGTATATATAACAATACAATCTATCTCTCTTTCGTGGTATGATATGTAAAAAAAATTCAACAACCACACAAGTATAGTACATACAATAAATATAATAATGTAAGTCTTCTCTTAAAAGTCTTCATCATCCTTTTCAATTCGAGTGGTATTGTATCTTATTTTCTATCTTTTATCCTTCTTCTTCTTTAGTTAGTTAAAGTCTGAGCGTACGTCATGTTGTAAGGAGCAGGAATTGATGAAAATGATATGTTCGATTGTCTATCTGTCTTTCGACTACTGGCAATGTATCATGTTGAGTGTAGAGAGCAGGTATGACTTTGAGCTCCGTTGGAATCCGATTTGTCTTTTGTGTTTGCATGCAAAGGTAAAAAGGAATATATTCCTAGAGATGAATATGAACTCTCAAAGGAATCCATATTCGGGACTATAGTGATTCTGAGTGTATTGTTACTTATGGTAGGCTACAAGAGTTTTTTTTAACATGGTTAGTGCGTAACCCGAACATTCTATTGTTATTTATTCACCGAATAATACTTTGACGTACTTCATGCATAGTCAGCATGTAATAAAAAGATTGTGACTTGTTATTTTTTTCCTACTTCTTTTACCTCATCAAATCTCTGTGCTATTTCACTCATCTTACAACACAAGAGCTCAAATGTTGTCTTTTTGAAAAAGAGCGTGTGTGTGGTGTCTTAGCTTAGAGAATAAAAAGAGACTTGAATGCTGTAAACTTGTAGTTAAATGTTTAGAAAAAAAATGAAAAAAATTCATATATTATTATATTACTATCCTATTGTAGTATAGTATGAAACACGCTCTTTAGCTAGAACCAAAAAATTCTGACTTTGCTCAAAAAGGATTTGAGAAACTATATCCTTCTAAGGATGAATGCTGGACTCAACTTTTTTTACTTGGATATTTTTTAAAAGTTGCTACATAAGTAACAACAATATACATACAATGATCATATCCAGAGAGAGAGAGATAGTATACAGGAGAAAAATATGGACATTGGAAAATGGAGAGGTCCAAGTCGATGTTCATTAAATTTAAGACTATCTTCAACTCATCTATGTTCTAGTCACGTTTCATAAGCCTTTGAGTTTTTAGATATATTTATCTCTCTGTGTATATACTCTCAATGTATATACTCTCATAATATATATATATGTACAGAAAGTAAAACTAGCCATTGGTTTTGAAACTTGAGTTTAGAGTTATTGTTAGCAGATTAGATGTCTGTTCTCATAGGTGACTTACTAGGAGGAAGTCTGAATGTCTTACATCAAGATTTGAAAGAGCAGCAAGAAGATGAGTTAAACAAAAGAATATTACTTCTTTACGATTACGAGCTTTGGTGGCTCATTTTACAATTCTGTGGGGGTTCATTTAGTTGTAGATATTTTATGTATATGCCTTGACTTCTTTTGTAACTGAAACTATGCATTTCTATCTGATATATTCATCTGACATATAACTCGTATGTTGTTGTTGCTGCTGCTCAAAATTTCATCAGTACTCTCCCGTAGTTCTCCACTTAACTCATGTAGGTACTTATTTATTCTCAATTCGATCTGGCCTTATTATCTATATCTTTGGACTTATCTTCTCAATGCTTATAAACATACATGCATAAGTAATAATAAAAAGGATTGAATTAGAAATATATCGAAATTGTAAATGAGTAAAAAGCGACTGTGTATTATATAGTAGTTAAATGCACAGTAGTAAAAAAAGTAATAACATCTCAAAAGAAATTTTAAAAGCAATTACAACTCTCGGAAAATTGTAAAGTAATACCAGAAGCTTTTTAAACGTTTATAAAATAGTTTCTTAGAGAGAGAGAATTTTTGTAAACTACTATTACTACAAGTGAGAATATTAAATTAGAAAACAACTTGTAAGTAGTAGTATTGGAATGCACACGCAGGCAGATTTTCTACTGATACTAAGAAATTTTAAAAGCAATTACAACTCTCGGAAAATTGTAAAGTAATACCAGAAGCTTTTTAAACGTTTATAAAATAGTTTTATAGAGAGAGAGAGAATTTTTGTAAACTACTATTACTACAAGTGAGAATATTAAATTAGAAAACAACTTGTAAGTAGTAGTATTGGAATGCACACGCAGGCAGATTTTCCACTGATACTCCAATTTTCAATCATACGTGATATGTACAACGATCATATATGTTGTATAGCATTATTATTACACATTTATTACAAGTTGTATAAGGTAACAATAATAACACTTGAACCGAGTATTAGGTTGTAATCTATGATATGACGATGAGGATGTATTCCAGGTAGAAAAAAAACATTTTATAGTAAAAAAGCATTATTATTATACATTTATTACAAGTTGTATAAGGTAACAATAATAACACTTGAACCGAGTATTAGGTTGTAATCTATGATATGACGATGAGGATGTATTCCAGGTAGAAAAAAAAACATTTTATAGTAAAAGTGTACAAGGGTTAAAACAGTTAGATACAAACGGACACACACACCACACATAATACACACTTGCCGGGTTATTATTACTTCCAATCATCACACTCTACCATCAAAATCCCATCAAGTTCATCATCAAGTGGAACCTAGGCCACCCCATTATTATTTAGTAGTAGATATAGCTCTCAATGTGTGTACTACTGTCTGTACAGTACTGACAGCGGAAAGAAGAAGAGCATATTATAAAAGTTCCTATTTTTGTACCTCAAATTACAAAATTAACTTCCTGTAGTGCCCACAATGTCATAATCTCATAATAATCTTTTTTTTCTTTCACACCGATTCCGAAAATAATGCTGGTTGGTTATTTCGTGTCATCTAATAATGCCTAAAGACCTTTTTTATATGATGTCAGATAATAGAATATAATTGGATGAGGCAATGTTGATGAACTGATAATTTCCTCTTTAGACTTTTTGCACATTCTTTTGTTGTCTCTATCTTAGAAAAGTCACAAAACTTTTTTTTAGACTCAAGTATAAAAAGTTTCTGTAGGTATAAAAGGGGAACTTTCAGCTCAAGATGTGAAAGAGTATATACGAGTAATAAAGGCATTTACGTAGCAGTCACAGTGAGTGGAATTATTGAAGAGATATGTTGGAATGACTAAGAGAGAGAGACTTTATGTAGGAATTTTCTTAACATGGGTAAAACTGTCATAAATTCTTTTTCGTGGGGGGCAAGACGTCTCAAGTCTCTCTCGAGTCCCATAAAACCGTTATCATTTCTTAAATAGCATTTCTAATAGCCTTTTCATTATCTACTCCTCATTTCACAGTTGTAATTCTTTTTCTTTCTCTCACTCGTCTAACTAAAAGTTTACATACCAAAACCAATGTCATTTCTGATCTTAGTGCAAAGTAATCCTCTTGTACTCTCGCACTACAAACCTAGAGAATTGTGAATGAAACTTATTTGGATGCTGGAAAAAGTTTACAGAGTCAGTACTTGAAAGAATTTTGATTTTGTATTGGAAAAAGAGTAGAGTAGAAAGAAATGTTTCTACAATTGAATGAAGGGTGCGTAAATTGAGTATTCTCTAGAGAAAATGATGGAAGAAAAAATGACCATCGAATTCGCTCGAGTGCTTTCAGACCATTATTCATAATGTCCAGTAGTAGTTTTCCATTCTATTCTTATAGAAGCAACTCACTTATTCAGTTCTTGTATTGTACAGCAGTATTTTGTAAAAGTGGAAGTTATACAGAAAGAAAAAAATCGTATAGTAGAGCATTTTTGAAAAAGTTTTGTACTTGTCTATCTTGTGTCTTGTCTTCATCCCTCTTCCTTCTTTTTCCTTTGCACACTTCTATATACACTTCCAGTCCATTCAGCATATTTTTCTTGCCCTTTTTGCACTGGCACGTCCGGGTCATGAAAGAAGCTAGAAAGGAAAGAGCCTTACACACCCTGTCTTCATATTTCACCCTGGAAGCATATAAAGAATAAATTGGTACGTGGCTAAAAGAAAGCTACAAAGTGTTATAGTGTGGATGCATTTTCATGAACTTGACTAAAACATATATTTATAGTAGTAGCAACGCACATATAAGAAAGTTAATGAACCTTCATAGTGCCTTCATTTGGTGCTAATAATTCAAGACACTAATTAATTATTTTACTCAACTCTCCAACTTACCAGAGAGAAAGTATATAAATATATAAGACTTTATATCTATTCCCACGCTTTAAATTACTAACATTCCACACATAGAGAATTTCATATCATGCCAGTTTCCTTTTTCTTTGCCAATTCCGTTATTATACTTCTCATAAGCTTTTAGCTCTAGAAACTTTTAAATTGTTTGTGCACCTCTCTCTCATTCATTATTCAATCTAATCCAATAAGTTGTTAAAGGATTTTAATAGCTAAGATAATTTAATAAGTAATAAGCATAAGTATACATTTTGAATTACTGCATCAGCTACTATACTATATGTTGTTCTTCAGTATACTGTAATGAAGATTATGATGATGATTTACATTATTTTGAATTTGTCGATTTCTTCTTTTTCCATTTGAGTCAATTAGTCAACTTTTTTCTCTCTCAACCTGTTTTTATTCATTCATTCTAAAAGATAGGATACACACATACGACGAGAATAATTTGAGATAATTTAAAGGCAAGAGGAAAACACATTAGGACAACAGAGAGAGAGAAGGAAAAAAATAACAGTGTGTGTTAGGGGGGGTGAAATAGTTGGATTGGAAAGAGCATTAATCCAGATTGATTCTTAAATGTATTTTCAAAGTCTATGAAATATCGACCATCATTATCTTAATTTGTTTCTTTTTTGTGTGTGTCGGTCGAGCGAGTGTTTGAGTGACGTGAGTAGTGTAGTAGTAACAACAGACACACAGAAGCTCTTATTCTTCTCTTAGAGAAGTATATACAAATCCACTACTTATACAACTTTTCTCTAAAATTATATAAGTAGTAGGTAAGTGTATTATTTGTACTTTTGCCAATGCATCTTGCTTGTAAGTAGAAAACAAGAAAACCAATTCACGCTTTTAGTAGGAAAGTTGTTGTAATTTGTACGAGGAAGAAAAGAGAAAAAGAAAATATTATATATGCTATACAGTTCATCCATTAGTGCTGAGTATTTTGTGAGTGAGATTGAGAGTCTCTCAAGAGACAGACACAAGCACTATTAGATCTTCTTGTGTACACTACAATCATAATATACAATGTGGCAAAATAAGAGTGGAAACAGTCAGAGAGTTGTTGATTGCCCTTTTATAGCTGATTATGCTCATTTGAAAGAATTTAGGAAGGGGTGATGCAAATGCAATAAATGATGCAAATATTTTGACGCCTTACACTTCACAATATAATCTCACTTATTAAGACTTGAAGAGATATTTAACTCACTATTATATTGCTATATGCTCTCACCTGCTACATTTATAATCGTTAGTCTTAAATTATCTAATGGTAATTGAACTTTGCCATGTGCCAGCATTAGTATAACTTTTGATATCATTTGGAGCAAATTGACAAAATTGAGTCAAAGTGGATTTCGAGGAAAATTAGCTTGAAAGAGTGAGAGAGCTCTTTTTAATGTAATGCACAAGGGTTAAAGGCACATTATATTTATGCATTAGTAAGCAAAATGAAGAGAACAGCCGGCAAACAAGTTTTTAGAGCTATATAGTGTTTTTTTTACTATACAACACTAAGAGAAATAAAATGTCGTAATGTAATGTGTGGGACTACTTGCTATAATGTACATTATGTAAAAGTTTTTCTTCTGTGTCTTTTTCTCTTATTACTATTTCCATTTCGATCCATATGGTGTATGTTGTGTGGTAGCTTTAGTGGTTGGTAGAAAGAGAGAAGGCACATTTTGGAATGGATTAAAAAACGCATTTCTAAACCACAAACAAATGCTCTTTTCGTTCCATTAGCTAGGTGCTTTAGTGCTCTACAGAATATCAGAGCCAGAGCAAAAGAGTAAAGTATAAACATCCGATTTGCTCATAAAACATGCATAAGAGCAATTTTCTCTGGGAATCGTATTGGATCTTACTTATACATGATGCTCCATAGTTTCATGTATTAAATATAATAGTAACATATATATATATAGTTTTTGTCTTATATATATATATATATACTTTTTTCACTTGTGGACGAGACTGTATGGGAAGTGAGAGTATCTATACCTCTATGTTGCTTTACTCAATGTGCTCGGTTGGCTGAACAGTAATTTCTTCTACAGCACAAGTACTCAGTCCTCCAGAGTTGAAACTATATGGAATGGCTTCTGTCCTGTAATGAAACATGGAATGTCATTCGTTTCCTTACGGTCCACTTTCAGTTTGAGCAGTGTT
>VCNE01001415.1:0-12004 GCA_009869805.1 Oncopodura yosiiana
TCATTTGAATGGGTTGACTACTATAGGAATCATCGAAGACAACTTCGTGAAGAAGAGGAGAAAATGACAAAAATTCAGGCTAAAAATAAAACTTCAAAAAAGTTAGTACACACTCAATAAAAGTATATATTTACTTATTATTATTTTTCCTTTAATTTTTCATTTTTACAGTAGAGGAAGTACAAGCTCCAATTTAACTGACTACAATCCAAAGCATCGGAAACTTCCATTTGAAAAACCAAATCATGAGAAAAAAATTACTACTTGTCAAAAAGTAGAGGATGCCATATTTGCTGCTAATCGAAAAGCTGAAGAGAAGAGAGAAATTAAGAAACAACTTCATGATGAAAAGAAGAGTAAAGCTCGACAAGATTTTTTAGCTAATTATGGTGTTAAAAAAGAAAATGAATTTGCTTTGAGAGATGCTGTAGAGTCTGAGTTGAAACGTAACAATAAATTATTTCATTCTATATTGTAGCGATCTTTATGATATTAAGTCTAAAATATTTTTTATGTAGGAGCTGGAGTTCAATATTCTAAAAAATCTGCTAATATAAATGCAGCTCATCCTCATCAATGAAGTTTCTGTGATTACAAAATCAAGACCAAAGAATAATGAAGTATCATCACAAGTAGTAGCTGCTACAAAGTCCAGTTTACCAAGAACACGATCATCATCATTTTCAAAAAGTTCCAAGAGTCGCAGTGAGAAAGAACAAGACGGTGTTGTTGATGATAGTTGTCAAGATATAAAATCAGTAGAGACATCAGCATCAAATAGTAACGTCACCATATAATTAATTATATATAATAAAATTGGTGATATTAATTTACTTATTTACAGGAACTTGTCCCAAATGTAAAAGCAAAACAAAGTTTCCAGCCCGAGAAGAAATCAGTGTTCAGAAAAATTGTTGGGGACGCACTATCTCTAAAAGAATTGTTCGTTGCTCCACATTGTAATTATATGTTGGAAAGTCGAGTAAGAGAAGATGCAGCAAATAAATATTATTAGAATTAAAATTAATTAATTAATTTTTTTCCCTAGAGCTTAACTAAAGATGAAGCCTCTAAATTATCTGATGGTCAAGTAGATACTCCAGAGTCAAAACCACATAGAATTCATCATCATCCTCAACAACATTCGTGTGGTGAAGTTCAAAGGTAATTTAAACTGTGCCAACAAAATAAAATAATTTTTATTATTTTGTCCAACAATAATATTGAATATAGAACTCAACTCAAAATCACAAAAAATGGAGAGCTCTCTCTAAGAAATACGGAAAGTTCTAAAATTATGATTGAAAATGGTGAGCATTGTGCTTTCAACAATTTCCGATTTCGTAATCATAAAGTTTCTGGAAGAGAGCGAGTGGTTGATTCTAAATCAGAGATTTCCAATTGTATCACTGTGACTGAGTCTCTGTGTCGTCTTGAATTTGAAACGAAACATTTTGATGCCAAGTCTTTTTTAGTGACGCTAGAGCCAGGAAGTAAGTCATCATTAATTAATCGTCAGTTGTTGGAGCACTAAATAAATATTAATTGATATAGGCATTGTAATGACTGCTACTGTCAATGGAGCCAAAGAAGAATTAGAATTAATTATTCCAGCTAATGTCCCTCCTAAAGATATCAAAATTACACCGTCGTCCCAAAGGCCTTTTACTAATTGAATTTCCATTTCTTTAATTTTGTACAATTTTTACTCAATAAAATCATTTTTCATGAACAAAGTAAAATGCTTTTTTGGTGACGTGTGACGTCACAGTTGTAAATAGCGGGAGTTGAGCTCAGCACGTTTTTTCTTGACGTTTCTTTTCTTGGTTCTTTTTTGTCAATTCTTCAGAAATCAGAAACGAATAAAAAAGTTGTTATTAATTTTATTTCGTGCTAATTAATTGTCAGTGATTAGTTAAGAAAAAAGTGTGAACAAAATGTCAAAACGAAAAGGACTGAGTTTGGAAGAGAAACGTGATCGAATGCTAAAATTGTTTTATGAGAAGAAAGATGTTTTCCAAATGAAGGTAAAATTATAAATAAATGACGAGATTTGTTGGTAAAAAAAATGTTAATTGTGAATTTAATTTCTTCACAGGATCTTGAGAAACTTGGTCCAGCAGAGAAAGGTGTTATTTCGCAATCAGTCAAAGATGTTGTAATGTCATTAGTTCATGATGGATATGTCGAGTCGGAAAAAATTGGGACATCAACTTATTTTTGGGCTTTTCCTAGGTAGGATTTACAATAGTTTACATTTATAATGAAGCTTTTTATTGATTAATAATGTTTTTATTTTCATAAAATAGTAAAGGACTTCAAACTCGGACGAAGAAAGTTGGCGATATTGATGCTCGATTGGTGGAATTGAAAGCTAAAAAAGAAACTGTGATGACTGCTCTAAAGAAAGCAAAGGTAAATTGAATATATATGAATAATTAATTTATTATTGTTAATTGTCAATATAAGATTTTTTTATTCACTTTTTTTGTAGAGTGAAACAAATGAAACTCCAGAAAGAGCTGAATTACTTGAAAAGCTTGGGAAATTAACAGGAGAAGTTGAGAAGCTTCAAACATTGCTACAACCTTATAGAGACTCTGATCCTGATGTAATTGCTCAAGAAGAAAAGGAAATGCATGTATGTAAAATTAAAATATTTATTTTGTCTATTATATGTAACAACTTCTAATAATTAATTTTTATTCTCATTTCAGATGGCTTTTGAAGCTGCTAATCGATGGACTGATAATATTTTCGCTATGCGCTCTTATCTCAAGAGAGAACGTGGAATTGAAGACAAGGATTTTAATTCAAACTTTGAAATTCCTGAAGAGCTAGACTATTTAGAAGAATCTATACTTGGACCTAAGAAAAGGAAGAAATAAAGACATCATTCACAACAAATTATTATTATCAGAAGTCTTTCAATATATGAACATATTTATATTTCGTCTTACTAATTTTTCAGAATAAAAGTGTCACATTATTGCAGAAATCTGTGTTGCCGAGCAATTGTTGTCTTGTTTGCTTTCTGCATCATTGGATCAAGTTCCTTGAATCATCATGTATCATTGACTAATTTTTTTTCCATCATCTCATCACAAAATTCTAAATTCTATTTTTTTAATTAACTTGACAAAATTCACAATTTCTAATTATTACAACAAAAATGAACTCAAAATTCTCAATTGACTTGAAGACGTTGAAGATACAACTACCAACAACATCTGCTCCAACTATCAACAATCAACAAACTTTCAATGAAGATCAAATTCAAGTTCCAACAAATGCTGATCCGGAATCACCAGAATTTAAAGCTTATGCTGCTAGAAGACTTGCATCACTCAACTTTCTTAAATCTGAGAAGGCTGTATTGAAATCTTTACTTTCTCCTAGAATTAGATCCAAATGGTAATGCCATAATTGCTGGAACATCAAAAAGCACTACAAATAATAATAATAATGACATCAACAAAAATGTTCATTGGGATAAGAATTTACCAGTGAAGAAAGAGAGTAATAAAACGCCAAAGTCAAAAGGTTCATCAAAGGATCTCGTCAAAAAGAAAAAGAAGAATGTTAGCAAATCAAAATCTTCAAAGAGTGTTAAATCAAAGCCCAGTTTTACTTTCAACAGTAATAAATCTAGTAAGCATTTTAATTATAATTTAAAATCTGGAGAAATTCCACAACGCCCTGACTGTTCCAATGAAAATTATGAGTAATGATTTACTTCCAACAGAAGAAGAGCATGAGGAAAAGGAAAAATCCAATTCTGGAATTAATACTGCAGCAAGTATCAAAAGATCTTTGGAACGAAGTAAAACTCGACGTCTAACAACAGAAGAAATGATTCATATGCAACAAAAAGCTCAACAAAAATTACAAGCAGCAGTTAGTAATCGAACTTTAACATTTTCTGCACCTCCAGCAGCAATTGAAAAGGCAGCTAGAAAGAAATCTATTGCAAAAGATTTGGCTGAAATTCAAAAGATTTCTGAGAGTCGAGAAAATCATCGTGATTCAAAGTTTAAGAAAAGTATCAGTAAAATAGCTATGACTGCTAAACAATTGTTGGGAGATAAAAATACTGAAGCTACTACTACTAATACATTATTAGAGAATAAATCTACACAACAGAATCCAACAAAACCTCCAAGATTTCCATCACTTGAAGTTTGTAATGTATTTCCTGGAACCAAAGATTGGGATGAATATTGGGAAAAGTTTAATACTCAAATTGGTAAATATTATAAAGAAATGGAAGAATATGGAAAAAGTATGGACAAGTTTTCTTCTGATTTGGATGAGTACTCTAAAAAGCTCAAGCAAATTACATTGAATGATAATGCATTTAGAGCAATGTAATTTATTTAATTATTTCATATGAATATTATTTAAAATTAATTATTGACACATTTATTTTATGTTGTAGGCTTGGAATGAAACCAAATCATTTTATAGAGCCAACTAAAGCATCATCATCAACTCAACTTCCTATTCGTAAACCATTAGAAGAAACTCATCTTATTGGTGGCTACGTTATTAAAACTTATGGTGGACCAATTGAATCAGCAACAATTGCTAATATAGGAGAAACTGGATTTCGTCTTGAATTGTCATTAGATGAGTTACGACCTAATCCTGAACAAATTGAAAAGATTACTACAGAATTCAATTTGATGACAATTCGTCTCCAGAATCAGGACAATATGAAAGCCAAAGTGATACAAATTGCTGTTCCTTCTCGTATTGATGTTGAAGAGTTGGTTGTTAGTGAGTTTAATACTGTTAAAGGAAAAAGAATTATTATTGAAGGACCTTAAATTGAATTTGTCTAAATTTTTTGTATATATTCTTGATAATAATAAATACAACTAAAATTATTTATTGTATATGTATATGACAGGTTTTTTCTTTCGCTATTTTGACTCGTTGATTTTCCTCTCAATTAAATCTGCAGGGTTAGGTTTAATGTCATATAGCCACAGAGTTTTTCTTATGTGAAAAAATAATAAAAATGACAGCGAAGGGAAAATAAATTGAAGATGAGAAAGGGGAACTTGTAACTGCAAAGTCGTTAAGTTACTATAATGGCTTCAATAAAATACAAATGTATAGTGATTTCGTATGACGCATTATTTTATGAAAACGCTAGCTGTCAATAATGTAGACAAAATTTTTATTATATTGGTTTCATTTATCCCTAATTATATTACGCAAATTCCATAACATTTATTTTTACATAGTAGATTTTGCTACGCATTACACATATAGTCAATAATTCTTTTGACTCTAGAAAAAGTTAGTGCATGTCGGCAACATTTTCCTTTTATAAATATTCCATGAAGATTTTCATTCTTATTAGACACTAGAGCTCTATATATTTTCTTGTTGAGTTGTTCGCATTAGTAACTCTTTTTCTATTTTGGCAAAGGCAACTTACATTCCAGAGTTAAAGAAATGTTTCATTGAAATACAACACAAGATTAGAGATTAGGAAAAGCTTAAAAGAAATGTCACAGTTTTTATTTTGGCTCAGTGCATATATTCTCAAGAGAAACATAAACTCGTCTACAATTGCAAGCTCATATATTTCAATGTGTCTTGTCTTGTTGTGAAGTTGAACATATGCAAAGAGTTTTTTGTAGTAATTAGTTCTCGCCGTTTATCTCTCTGATCATCTCGTCTACTTTTTAGGTACTTGCAATGCCATATGCAATAGCACTAGAAGAAATTATTTCCGAATGAGATCATTACTACAAAGTTGGATTTTTGTCAACAGGTTAATCATCTCACATGCAATACATTGAAGGAATGAGTAAAAAAATATAGACAAGTTTAATAGAGATAAAAATAATAATTCAAGACATGGAACACTATCAGCTTCATTTAATTTGTCATTTTTGTCATTAAGGTTCACAGTCTTAGATTGGAACTGTTCCATAATTGCCTTCTTACGTAATGCACAAATTCATAAAAAATGTAGTGACTCAAGTTCATTTGAATCATCCAAGTTTTCTTCAAACTCTTTAAAAAATACGATATAATTTACAAGGCTGAAATACTAAAGAGATTTTCCTAATGTAAAAAGTTCTTGGCAACTCTCTATTTCTTAATCCAATTGCTTCCTCAAGTGTACTCTTCACTCTCTCTCACTTTCTGAAAGTATAGAAAAAATTAACCCTTTTTTCCATTTCTTTCTCAATTCTCTCATTTTACATATCTCTTCAACTTTTTTAAGTACTTTCTTCTCTTGTCGTTCTGCCTCTCTTCTACTTTCGTCTCTATCTCGTCAGTTTTCTAAATTGCATTTTGGTGTCGGCTTATTACATGCTACAAAAGTCTTCATATGCAAAGCTTGTTCAACTTCAAGCGAGTCACTCAAGTGAGAAAATGTGAGTAGTGAAAATCTTAGCTCTTCACATCATGCTAATACATAAAATATAATATTTCTGTCTCTTTTGAACATATAGTGAATTTTTGTTCCACTTCACAATCACAGTTCACACTTGAGAACATAAGAGAAAAATGTCGACAATGATGACGACTCTGCTTTCTCCTTTAGCGTATATTTTCTCTTTAGCATTTCAATGTCATGTCATTCTTACTTCTTTTGAGTTTTCTTATTTCTAAATCTTTTGATGCTGCCTTATGCTTTCTCCTCTTTTCTTTTTATACTGAATACAGTCGAATCTGTCTATAACGATGGCTAGAGATTTTTCCCTGTATCGTTATAGGGAAGTCAATTATAGAGAGAGTCAATATAAGGTATGACTATATAGATAGATTCTACTGCATATGTTTATATTTACATTAACAAATCTTGATTTAAATTCTATAGGAAAGAGCGGAAAAGGCATACGGTGGACTCTATCTATAACGTATCGACAAAATATTTCAATCTTTTACGTTATAGACAAACTCTCTCTATACCGCAATTTGAAGCAAAATAGCATAATTTCCGTTATAAAGAGAGTCATTGGTTTTTATTTACTATTTGTTTATGTACATATATGCTTAATATGGTGCTCGAAGTAAAGTTTTACGACACATGAAAAGTTTTCAAGATTTGCAATATTGGAGAAAGTTTGTCAAAAACGGTAAGAAATGTATAAGGCATTTTGCGCCAATTTACGTTATAGACAGAGTAATTTTTCATAAAATTCCGTCAAATAGTTACGTTATAGGTAGGTTTCCGTTATAGACAAATTCGTTATAAATAGAGTGAGCACAATGTGTTAACATAGGAAATTGACCGGGAGACTGAGATTTCTACGTTATAAAGAGCTGCGTTATAGAGAGAGTCCACTGTATAAGAAATTCATGAAGCTTAAGAATCAATAATATCACAGATTTGAAATCAATTGAATGCTACATTTAATTAAGATTGAATGACATATAAACTTGAGATGATTAAGGCATCGTAATAATGACGTCATATCTTGTTACATATATATAGGGTGACTTTTAGTTAGGGTGACATGCATTTTCAATGTTTTTAAAAAGCTTTAGCTTTTGAGCAGAAGGGTTATCTTTTTCCTCAGCTTCTCAGTTATTTTATCTTGTTGGGTTGGAAGGATTTTGGATATTAGTGCCTTGGCTCTAATGTTTCCAATCCAATGTATGTATCATAATTCCCAAGAGATGAACAATATAACACCGCAGGGGTCACATTACGAATGCAATCTTCTTTTCTCTCTTGTTGTTGTTATCCCCTCTATTTTCTGTTATATTGTATGCGTATAGATATATAGTACTTATGTGATATCTCTACTATGAATTTGTATTGTAGTGCCAGTGACGTGAGTTTTATTCAATGGTTTAATGCTAATGTTCTATATTGCATAACAGAAGAGATGAGCCTTCCATTGAAATTGTGTTTTAGGGAAAGCTTAAATTTATCCCTATATTTCCATCTGCTCTGTACATTTTAACATCTTTTTTGTCAAGGTTTATATTACCGTGTGCATATTATGAGTTTACTATATGTCGACATTTTGAGTAAAGTTTAGTTTTTAGGGAGAAAGTTATCTAGGGCAGTGGAATCTGTCTATAATGGTGGCTTATCTATATACATTATATCGCTTGTCTGTATAACGATTCTGTATATAAGAGTATTCTGCCTATAACGGTGTATTTCCAGTCAATTTTAGGAAAATTGGCTTCTCTCTATAACGGTAATTGAATAAAAACGACATCTTCAGTCGGTATTTTTACCATTTTCTGGAGAAAGAGTAGTGAAAGTTGTCGAAAATTGTGCTGGATATCTGAGTAAAGCAATAGTTTAAATCTTTGGTACGCTGAAGCAACTCAAGTCAATGTTGCAAGTAAATCCAGCTATGTAATTCAGAATTCTGATTGAAAAAAGTTCTCTCTATAACGGTCATGCTCTTGATTTGTTCCTAATAGCGGTATAGACAGACTCTGTTTATAACAGTATTCTGTCTATAACGGTGGAAATTGTTTGGCCCACCGTTATAAACAGATTCCACTGTAGTTTTACTTTCTTCGACACATTTCATAGTTTCATGGCAAATAAGTCTCTCTCCCCTTCACTGCAATTCATGGAGTCTCATTGTGTCACTTTGTATATAAAAGATTATCTATACATGACTTACCATCATCACCACACGAAGCCACTACTTTTTTCTCCTATGTATATCGAAGTGCTTCTCTTTTCCCCTTTAAAAAATTGATAGCAATGATACCTTTTGCCCATTATCTCACGTACTAATATATTATAAAAGTTGAGATGAGAAAGACCCTCCAAATAGTATTATTTCATTCCCCCTTTTATATGTCATAATGGACGAATATATATATATATATGTAGTAGTAGTTCTGAATAAAAGATTCAAAAGTTTTTTTGTGAATATGTATTGTTCATCACACATTTTCAAAGTCGCTTTAGTATAGTCAGTGTAGTCAAAGCTCTTGAAAATTTGGACCCTCACCCTTTTGTAAGGCTAACAACTGCTAAAGTGTAAAGCTTGTCGCTCCTGCTAAAAGTATAATCATAATAATAAATAAAGTCTCATTTTCCAATGTGAGGGATTTCTCAATGTAGACATGAGTTAATCCTATGTGTGTGTTCTATAGAATGGGCTATGCACCCCTTTTTTGTAGATCAATTTTAATTTGTTTTGTCAAGAGAGATTTTTGTTAGCAGTTTTATCTCTCTTAGAGGAGAGCACTACTGGAAATGACATAGTGGAACTTTAAAAGTAAATTCAAGAGCAATAATGTGGCCACGGTGATTTTTGAATGTTTTCTCTATACAATTTATATAAGCTATACGAGTAATTGAAATGAGTCACATAATTCCAAAATGGCTTTCCAATTTGAAATACTTATAGCTGTACTAATTTCTCTACTAATGACAACTAATTTATTCGCTACTGCAGCCGAAACTGATGACAGTCAATCCTATGTCACATTTTGTGAAGAAGAGTCGCTAGTTTCATGTATTGGTAGTCCACATGCTTACAATATTCATATCAAAGCTGGGCAAATCTTATCTACGGTTCATAGCAGTCAACAACCAATAAGAAAAATTGATAGCAAAATGAGCAGAGTGATGATAGAAGAAGAATTGTTGTCAACTTCAACTGAAAAGCTAAATGAATTAAGCATGTTAGAAGACACCACTATAGCATATGAGCCAGATATCTTAGTTTCAAGTTCAGAAATTAAGGAAGAATTAATAGAGCCATCATTAGAGGAAAGCAGTTTAATGGAAGTAAACTTTGTTCAGGAATTGATGACAGAAGCTGAAGCAATTGAGAATACTGAAGCCAGCAATGGAGTAGAGGAAGAGGAGGAAGAAGAGATGACGTCAGAATCAGGAGTAGAGCAATATGAAAATATGTACAATTCTGACAAGAAGTCGTCGTATGAAGTCATTGGTGAGATAGCAGCTAAGAAGAATCCACAAGTTGAAACATTGGGCTCAAGAGTACATTATAAAGATGGAAATATGGAAAGGAAAGTAGATGAGGATATCACCAATGAGAATGAGAAGTCACAAGTTGAAAAGTATGAAGAAGAGAAAGATGAAATTGTCGTTTTGGAAGATCAACTGTACAAAATGTTCTTTTATGATTGCACTGATCAAAGTGCTCAGAAAAGGATAGAGCCAAGGAATTAATGATAGAAAATTTTACTCAAAATTTGAATACAAGAACTAAGAGTAGAGAATGTTCTAGGAAATGCAATGTGTATTAACATTAATAAATATTTAATAATAAAAGTTGGTTTAATGAGGTGGTGATATCATACTCGTATTTTTGCACTTTTAGTATTAAACGTAGTATATCATATCAATATTTCTTATCGTTGAGTATATGTATTATAATGATTGATGAAGTTCAATGTCATGCTTATATTGTAAACAAGATTACTTTTGATAATTCCCATTTTTAGCATAGTTTTTATACATTTCCTGTAAAAGTCAACCAACTACAGAAAAATTTGTTCCAAATACATATTTGACATTTGAAGGAGCAGCTTCAAAATATTTACACTAATTTTACTATATAAAGTTGAATTCGCCATGCAAGTCATAATTCACAGTACAGCTTTTCATTCTATCACTCATCTTTTGATCATACTAATTTTGCAATATGAACTTTGTATTACTACTCACAATCTTATTGGTTGTTACAGGAAATTCTCAAAGTCACAAACTACTTGGGTTTAATGACATTATTGCTAATGGAACCACAGTGACTTTTATCAATGTTGGTGATGGCTCGGTACGTAATATAACAATCAACCAACTATAATTACAAGATATTAAAAATTAATTTCTGACTATAAAAATATTCTATAGGTCATAACCGTAAGAGAAAACGGAGACGTTGTTGGTGAACCTTTCCTGGAAAACGAAAAGAAAATGCAACAGTGGACTATAGTTAACCATCCAACAGGTATGAAGAAAATTTTTAGCCTTCTTAGATTTCTTCTTAAAATACATTCAAATCATGTTAGACCCAAGTGCCCGTGAACTAAAGCAAGAAAAAGTACCCTACAATATGTTATCAGGTTATGAAAATCCTCCAGGAGAAGATTTATTTCCACGACCACTCACATATTCTCAAACGTAGCTCATATAAAAATGAATGGGAAATTAGAATACGACATCGATTCTGTTTACAATCTCGTGGGTTAGTACTACAAAATTTTAGAAAAGATCATTTATACTCATTTTATTTCTACTGTAATACAGAATTGGACAATTTCACGATATTGATGACTGCGAGTACTTTTATGCACCTTGGCAGTTATGGAAAGTAATTTTTAAAGAGGACTAATAAAATACGAGTAAAAGATTACAATAAAATTGCATTTGACTCATTCTGTTGTTTTTTATATGTAAATAAAATTATACATTCTTTAGATCTTAACTTTCAGACTTTTTGTTTTGCATACTCTTCGTGATATTATAATTCTTCAAAATGATGCTAGAAGCCATTTCTCCAATCATAATAGTTGCACCTAATAATCAAATCAACCCAATTAATTTATATATCTTCCCAAATTATTTTTTATATATCACCTTGTGTGTTAGCATTGACAATCGTAGGCATAATAGAAGCATCAGCAACTCTAACACCTTTAACTCCAATAACATTTAATTTAGGATCAACAACTGCCTCAGTAGAATTAGCTTTGCCCATAGCTGCCGTTCCGCAGTAATGAAATAGAGTCATGGTCCAATGTCTTGCATAGCACTCATAATACTTGTCACTTTTCAATTCATGAGCTTCACATCCAGGAAACTTGGAGTCAGTTAATCGAGCATTTAACTCTTGACCCAATGATGTACTTTTTTCAATCATCTCAGTAGATTTTCTTATAGCTATATAAATAAATATTGGAAAATATATGTTTAGGAATTATATAAGAAGGCTTCATAAGTAAAGACGGTCTTACATTCTACTATAATTTTGATATCATCAGGATGACTGAAATACTTTGGATCAAGAATTGGTGCAAG
>VCNE01001417.1:0-21696 GCA_009869805.1 Oncopodura yosiiana
AAGGGAAGATTTTCAATGCTTTTAGCTTTGAGGCAGCCAGTCGCTACAATTCTTGCGACAAGTGAAGAGCTGAGTTGCTTTCTCTGTAAGCCGAAAAATCACTCGTAAATTGTCATTGCTATTCAACTATAATTGTGACAGTATTTGTCATTAAAGAATTTAGTAAGCATTTTAAGTACTTATGTAGTAGAAGAAATTACATTAAATATAGTATTGATTTGTGTAACTCAACTCGAAGTGACATTTGGGGTAAAAGTGACATTTTATATAATGAGTGTCTATCGTGAGTTTTGCTAGACTAACTTTGTACTTAAAAAAAGTGAAGCAGTATTATATATATATATATATAACGTCAGCTATACTCTCAATCAAGTTGTCAACTTCAAAGGTAATTTTTTTCTAATTTTTTCGCCGTGAGATATGTTAAGATAGCAATTAAGTGTTGCACTATAGCCCAAAAACAAGATTTAGCAGCGGCTACTCATTTACCCAAATTCCCTTAAACTTGAAAAATTCAGGATAATCAATGATGAAATGAGTAAAGTGTATAGAGTATGAAGTTCATGCTAATCAATTGAGCAAGTCTATATAAGTATATTAGGTTTAATAAGACAAGTTTGTTATGGAGCAGTTTAGCTGTTCTGCTGTAAGATATACTAATTTATCGGAGGCTTCTTAATATTTAAATTTTAAAGGATTCTTTATTGGACCATTTATGTAGCTCAATGTCTATGCCTACAGGTGATGTAGTGATTACTCTCATCACCAGATTACATAACCTATAGTAGTATAGTCGGCTAAATCTTAGTCAGTTTCCCTTAAGTTGCAATATAATTATCCATTTGCATAAAAGAAAAAGACCTCAAGGGATTTAGCATGTAAACAATTTTCAAGCAATATATTTAGTGTCACTTTCCTCTAGTGTCATTTAGTATCTATAACCACTTGTGTTCATTTGTAACTTAAAGTATAATAAATCATTGAGTAATTTGTAGAATTTTCAATTTTACACGTGAAATTGGGAAAGCATTTCTCTCTGAAGCTTAGGCAGCATAACGAATTGCTAATTAGGTAAAAGCACGTAAAAAATGTGTAAGAGGGATGAGTGATATAGAAGGGTAGTCAACATGACGTGACAGAAGTAAGTGGCAAATGATATTTAATTCTTCTATTTATAAAGGACAAATTAAGGTGGTAAAAAGGGGCATATTGAAAGTGGTGGAAATAATAGTGCAAATAAATGAGCTTGTGAGTAGTTAGCTTATAAGTTTGTTAAGTGACACTACTATGTATTTTCTGGACTTGTTTTTTATTGCGTTGTGTGCCCACTGTGCATGTCACCTGCCTCCGTGTCACGCTCGAGTGTCCCATATTAACTAAAAAAGCTGACTCGCGTCTTCTCTCGTATGTCTTACGCTTGAGTCATCTCAAGGCAAAAGACATTGAAGAGATACAAAAAGCAAAGCTATTGTAAACATGAGTGTAAATGAGTCAATTAATCATCCAATGGCAAAAAAAATCATCTGTTACTTTGTAATTATAGTTTGTCCGTTTGTTGACATTAGAATATATAATTTAATGACCCAATGTGACATCTGACTCAGAGACACATCTGCTATATATATAGTTAAAAAGTAACGACAGAATTTTTTCTTGAGTTATCAAGCAAATTAATCATGATACTATAAAGCATATAAGATAAATACGCAGAACAGAATGTATATATATATGTAGATATTATATAAAGTAAGTATCGCTCTTGCCGGTTTAGCATGACACAGGAAATCCGCTTGATGAATATCGAAAAACTGGAATGACTTTACTGACGTATTTCATAGTGTACTTTGTTAAGCTTAGACTAGGACTAGGACACCAGAGCAGGTTTATTAGTTGAAATTAAGAGAGTAGAAATAAAAGTGAATTTTTCCTTGTCACTACAATGTATATATGTATATATGTATAAACATGTGTGTCCTTATGCAATATGTGATATAAACAAACTGTCGGTTTTAGTTCCCAAGCATATAGGTAAGAAGACAATTTATTGCTAGTGAGTCAGTGAGTCAATGGGAGAGAAATTATAATCAGTTTCATCTTAGACAATCCGGAATTGCATTTTGTGTAAAAAAGTGAGTCAAATGTAAATATAAATACACCCTATGATTTTTTATTAATCTGGGATATAATTATTAGGCTAAAAATAGTTACTGTCATTTTTCTGTGATCGACTATATAGTTAAGAGTTGGCCTTCAGTGTAAACTATACGTTTTGGACTCCCCTACTTAAATGTCAGTTCTCTAAAGTTTTTCAAGTTTCCAACGACATGTATACTAAAGTAAAGCAAGACTCTCTTTCGTTGGCATCTATACTCAGTTTCTTTTTGCTAGAGGTCGAGTTTTCTAAGCTTATGATGTTATATGGAAACTGCTATAGAGANCGACATGTATACTAAAGTAAAGCAAGACTCTCTTTCGTTGGCATCTATACTCAGTTTCTTTTTGCTAGAGGTCGAGTTTTCTAAGCTTATGATGTTATATGGAAACTGCTATAGAGAGTATAGCGACTCCATATAACATCATGAAGCTTAGAAAACTCGACCCTTAGCAAAAGAAACTGAGGATATATGTAAATACCAAAGAGAGTCTTGCTTTACTATTGTAGACTGTTCCATAATAATATACCGTTAGCTCCCAACTTGACTTTCGAGATGACAAGTCAAGAGTAGGGCAGAAAAAAGGCAAAGTATAAACCAGATGGCTAAGGCTGTTATGTCGCTTTATATTGAGAGTTGTCATAAAAATCCTTTTCCTTTACCGATAAAGCTACAATTAAAAAATCTTTGCCCAGTGACCACCTAACTAGGCCAAAACAAGTGCTAAGCCTATTGTCCGAATGTCGCAAAAAAAACCTTTTATTGTTTTTTATCCACATAGCTAGCAGGTGACGTTGTTAGTTTTATATCACATATATTAATCCAGTTTGAAAAGCTTCGTACTTTTGATTAGGAAATTTTTATATCACTTTGTAAGTGTCACCTAAAATATATATATATTTAGCATTAGTATATAGAGTCACACTCTTCACATTCTAAACTGTCGCATAAGCCTTATACATGAAAAGACTCATATAGCGCAATCTAAATCCCTTTTTCTTTTTGATGACGTGCCGACACTTACACACACTGTTATAGTTAATAAATATACACTTGTAAATGTTAAATGAAAGGTGAAAACTGATATCTCAAAATCATTTGACAATCACAAATTTTTTTATGGACTCTCAATGTATGATGACTATATAGTTCTATATAGCAATATTTTTAATGCAGTTATGAATAAGCAAAAGTGTACAACGTTTCAAGTTTCTGTTGCTGATAATGCTAATTTTTTGTTTGTGTCTCAGAAGGAGGACGACAGTCAGGAGTAATTTAATAACGTTTCTTACGACCACACAAAAATTTTTGCTGAGAGTGGAGAAATCAGAGAACTAGAATTCTTATGATGGATTTGGTAAGTGATATTTTTGCATTTTTATATACTAAGTTCCATATGTGATGGAATTCTTGGTTGCATTGACGTAATGAAGTGACAGTGTAATTGTCATTGGGTTCATCTTTCATTTCATCTTTCATTTCTAAGAAGCAGCTGTGAAAATCTGTCTTTTTTCTCATGTGACATTTAACTATTTCTGGCTTGGCTCTTATCTTTCCCTTGCACATTGACCGTACGAAAGATAAATCACTTTTCTTCTCTTGGTGACATTTTTGCTGAGAGTGACCAGAGAGAGAGCTTAGAAACAAAACTTCACCCTCAGTTAGGTAAACAAAAAGGGAAACCAAAGATCGTCCCCACAACACTAGAAATGTTTTTCTAGAGAAAAAAATTCACTCTTTAGGGGAGTGGACGAGAGAGAAGTTTAAAAGTAAAAGCGAGAAACTAGGAAAATGTCACATTTCTTCTCTTTTGTCGCTTTCAAGACTAGTGATGATTTTTTGTCACCCTATGTCAAAGTCGAATTTTGTAATGTGATATAGTCTTAAGTCTTATATATATATATATATATATATATACCTTGACCTTTACCTTGAGGAATGTAAGAGAACGAACAGAAATTACAGAGTCAACAAATTACATCAGAGAGAAAATAAGTTCAAGGCAAAATAAGTAGGGTTTAGTTTAGAAATTCTCTAAACAAGTCAGGTAGGTATCAACCCACATAATTAGGTACAAATGTGAAACAATGTTAGGAACATTGGGAATATAACGATTATAAGTGCCATCATCAGAAATTCTGAGGTCCTCTTCTAAAGATAATTGGCATTGGAAGAAAGAAAGAGACATGGATACAAAAAATGCTAAAATGACTAGTTTCAAAAATTAAATGGGGGTTGAGTACATGAGTTTTGTCCTAGTCGTAATCTCTTAGTGCTTATAAAGGGTGCAGTAGTGTAGAATCAACAATTTATGATTGTTCTCGACACAAACAAATTGCTTCAATATACAACAATTGTCAGAAATCAAAAATTGCTACACCCATGTTTTCATTAGTATCAATACTACTATCATTCTCTCTCTTATGATTGTCGCATGAAATCCAACATGATATATCTTATATACTATAGATATACTGAAGCTATATAGATATATAGCTATATATCCATGTCCAGTGTATTTCTTATATAAGCCTTGTCATAATTGGTCCAAACTCGTCTCCGAATCTGGCCAAACCGGTTTTCTACTCTATGCTACAAAATTTTTTGTCTCTTCTCATCTTCTTTGAGTCGTCCAGCTAGTAGAAATGTTGATAGTACTTTTTAAACTGAGATTTCTTAAGGATTTTTTGATGATGGTTTTTGGTTTGGTATTCCGATGAAATTGTCTGATTTGAAATTCTCTATGCAGCAGCAACTCTGTATAAAGTAAATGCCAACTTTTGATGATGATGATGTGAGGTTAGAGGAAACGAGTGACTATGACCGTCTCACTAGAAATATTTTTTTTGATCTTAAGCACCCAATGGCTTAGCTCTGTTTTTGTTTTCTAGAATTCTAGACTGCAAGAGCGATATGCTCATCAAACTCATCAACCCTTTTCTTCAGACTCGTAATTACGTCAGGTCAGCAGCCAAGAACTCAAGAGTGAAGTACATATAGTAACATTCCTAGAAGATATAGTAGTAAATGTAATGCAATGCCCTTTAATTGTAATAAGTGGGCAAAAAGGCAATTCTCCAATCTTCGTCAATGTTGACATTTTAGAAATCCAATTTATGCTCACCTTCATTTTTCCATGAAAGTCTAGAACACCACCCCATATAACTTTGACTTAATTCTGAAGAATTTTTTTTAACAGAGTCCAACCCCCTTGGACTTGGAAGATTATGAATTGTCTTAGGCTTTCTCATAAATTCATCTCATTTTTGATGATTTTTCAAACTATGTATCTCTCTAAAGATGAAAATTGGATTGCCTCTAAGGAGTCGAGGAATTGATGGCATTGTGTCTTCTTTTCTCTTCGTCAGTTTTTGTAATCAGAACTAAAAAGAAAAGAGATCGTGAGTTGAATTTGTTAGGTTAGAAAACAAATTATTCTTTGGACTTGTTCCGACTTTTTTTTTCTCTGTTGGTATTCTCTAGTGTTGATTTTATGTCATCGAGATTTAACAATACAAATAGTTAAAAAACTTCTGTATAGACTGGATATATACATATAGCAAAGTTGATCGATATAAAATCAAAGGTTATAGACATATGTATATCTAACGTAAGAAGAAGTAAGTTATCTATTCATCAGTTGAAAAAAAAAACATTGCTCACATACAAATTCTTCTTACGCACTATTGCATTTTAGTACCAGAGAATGTCTGAAGGAAAAAAGGAGTTTAAATCAATGAGAATTTTAAAGGCTTTTTACCACACATTGCATAACTTAAGGAAGAAGAAGTGTGCGAGGAGATAAAAAATGATGAATCTTATAGAATATCTGCAAATAAACTCAGCTAGAGTTCTTTCCTTGCTAAAAGAGCTCATAGGGAGAATATTATTTATGAGTTTTTTTCTCATTCACTGTAACATGTTATATTATAGTAAGAAGTTTAGCAAAGTATTGTAGTGTAGCATATCAGTTATTCATTCTTTTGACTTAGGTCAGGTATTTCTTCTCTAATATTGCAAGTCATAATCTTCTATCTTACAAACCTGTAACTTATTACAATAGACTATGAAGCTACAGAGAAAAGGCTGGCTCCCTACAATAATGTATCACACTTTGCATTATTGACCATTACAGACTATAGCGGTTTACTAGATGATAGATGTATACTAAATGCCAAAAGTAATTAATTTGCTTAGTGAATTGGGTGAATAGGAGGAGTAGTGTATAAAGTAAATGTTTTGAGTTGGATGAATTACATTACACCTGCTAGATAGAAAAAAAATCTCATTCATTAGTCTCAAGTGCTGACTGCTACATTAAATACTATTATGCAATATCACAACATGCATTTGAGTAAATTATTTCAGAAGCTATCAGGTGAGAATGTATAGAGTGCCGTTTTAATTTAGCTTATATGTTGTATAAATTGACTATATAAGAATTATATAAGCAGGTGAAAGAATTGACTATACTATATAGGCGACTGTCACGTGATTGCTTTCTATATATAGCTCTGTATAGAAAAAGAGCTGGGTTCAAATCCCACCGTCGGAGTAATTTTGCTACCTTTTTCCAGTGTTATATAGCTCTATATATCTCCCTATATGATTCAAAAATATAGGGCTATATAACTAATGTAGCTTTGAAAAATAAAATTATAGAAGAGCTCCGATAGTGAGATTTGAACTCAGCTCCTTTTGCAGGTAGAGCTAATTAAAGCTTTAAACCTAGAGCTCTAGTCCTGGGTTCAAATCCTACTCTTATTAATTTTGCTATATACACTATATAGCTCTACATATATATCTTCCTTATCTCTCATTACCTAAAGAAGATATACAGAGCTATACATTTATATAGCAATGACTTAACTATATATCGCCTATACAGTGCTTCATTTCTATTTATTATTACTCTAGTGTCGTGTCCCAAGAAAATTCCGAAAGATTTTTTCCCAATAGCCCAAATTATGCATAAAATCCTCAAAAGTCTATAAAGTAAATATTTATGACACGGTGAATAGCTCTTGTTGATAATATCCCTGTCTTTGACTCCTATTGTCGTGTCTTGTCACAAAAAGACTATATAGACAGTGGCAAGTCGTTTGTATACACATAAACATTGGAAAAAAGACAACAAGTCGTGAGTAGCCTGAAGGAGGTTGATTCAACCACGCCTTTATGAAACTCACGATGCAATCCATTTAGTCATTTTTTCTCCAACAACATTGTCATCCTCGTCCTCTTCTTCTTCTAAAGACTAATATGTTGTATCTCCGAAGAATTGCAGTGCTATTGTTATTGTTGCTACTTTTTTATATGTATACTTGTATATGGTGACGGCGACAGTTTTTACTTCAAGTCACGATTTCTTGTTAGATTCTTTTTCTTAGAGCTCTCCTCTTCTAATCACAGAGATGCAACAGAAGGTAGATGACTTGAAGAAGAGACGATTGCGCATATATAGTTAAGTGTAGGAAGATTGAAGCTAGTTTGGACTTTGAAGAAAGAGAAACATGTCTTGCATGTCAACTATCGTCTATCACTTCTTCATTTCAAGAGAAACCAATAGGCTCTCATTATATCGTAGCTATAGTTCATCACGAAGAGGAAGAAAAATCTGCATGTCAGTCTTATATTTACATACTAGACCATATTTGATATAGAAAAAAAATCTCCAATAAACTAAATCACCTTTTGTCGTGCTCCTTCTTTTTTACTTTAAGGCTATCGGCGTTATTAGAATATTTTTAAAGCTGTAGGCTATAGTAAAATGATGATTCGTGACAAAATAGTGTTGGGTGACTTTTTATTACTTTTTGAAGAAGCTCAAAAGTCTTTTGCTTTAGTGTGACAATAGGAAACACAATGGGTTAAATATTCTTTGAAGATGACATTGAGATTTACATGTGTGAGACACTCTGGGTGTTCTGCTCTATAAAAAAACGGAGCTTTTGTATCCCTGAGAAAAGAGTCATGTTAATTGAATTCTTGTAAGCTTAGAAAAAGGACAATAGCGTTGTCTTCTTCTTCAGATCATTTTTTTATGCTCAGTTTTCTGTCGTATCATGAGAAGCGATTTTCTATAAATGTATATAGAGACATTTTGTATATATAGAATGATAGATGCTGAGAGTAATAAAATGATATAATTTAATTCAAATGTCGTCATTTAGTTACAGGTGTAGATATATATATATATATATATGTAAAATGATTTTGTCTATATATAGTACTTCGATCTAAAGGGGAAATTAGAGTCGCTCGAGTCAAGCATTATAGTCCAACTGAGAGAGAATTAGATTCGCTATGTGTGGGGAAGGCAGTTTCTGATAATAAAGTTCTCATCTCGTCTAAATTAGACATTTAGAATGCTTAGAGTTGTGATTTAAAATTAAATATTTACAACTAAAAATTGGATTCATTTCACTACGACATGTCATTTATTTAGCACAGAGCTTAAAGGGTTGAGTGCTAACATAACAAGACAAGAAAAGGGATGTAAAGCTAGTACAAATGAGTGTCATAAGCTTAAAAAGATAGACACTTTTGCTTTTACACATTATTTTGCATGTTACGTAAAAGTGCGTAAGCTGCAAGCAATTTGTGTTAGCCCATTAACATCCAACGTGTGTTGTTTGTATCTCTCCACGGGCAGTCTGTGAATTATGTGTCTAATGAGTAATTGCTTCTAGCTATAAGAATATACTGTACTATAGCTCTCTCAAGATAGTCAAGATTTAGTAGAATTTTAGTTGCTCTTGAAATCTCAAATTTGTCATAATGGCTGCCACTCTTTAGAATTTCTGTCTCTGTATTGAATTTCCATATTAGAAAATAGAGTCTAGCGAAGCGTTAATTAGGGAGGGACTTCTCTCCACATGTAAAAAATCTCTAGTCGTCTCATTTGCATCAACTCTTCGTCTCTTCTCATCATCCGGAAATCACTCGGACAATTCCGAATTTCAGTCGTCCCTTAAAACTTGAAATTATCGTAATAATAGAAGAGTCTCTGTGTTGAATGAATTTTGATCATTATGAAAACGGCTTCAATATTTCTCTTCTACATTGACCTTATAGCTATACCTATATATACCTATATAGCTATATAGCTATAATGATCTATATAGATATATAGTATATATATATAGCCTTGGCCTTATATAAAATGCTTCCCTATCTCAAATATACTCAAACCTCAGCCACTTATAGAAGCTTATATTTAACTTCCCCTCTTATGCATAAAGTTGCATTGTAAAAGTGTGTGTTAATTACAAATCCTGGGAGACAGAAATTTCTACTTCTTCTCCCTTTCAGTTTCTCCAGCTCATCATCATATCAATGAGGAAAAGATCGATAGTATAATGCATCTAAAGATAGGGAAAATCGATTGAGATGCGTATAGTGTAAATTTTAGTTTTCATATCATATTACTACTACATCCCACAAACCAATAAACCTACGTAACGCCACCACACTGAGAGATTTATGTCATATGACAATCAAAAGCGACTGACTGTACTACTAATGGCTTCTTCTTCTTCTACCTGAGAGAAGAAAGTATAGGAATATTGCCATAAACAATTTTTTCTAAGGCACTCCTACATTGTAGACTATATTTGGTACTTTTTGGCAATGCCATTGAAGTAGACAGAGATCACATTGAGAGAATATGGAATAGAAGTAATACAGAGATTGATGACCATTTTGGGAAATTACTATTACTAGGGGAGAGAGAATTTTCAGTGTTGGCTTTTTATGCTTTATGGTGACTGTTGTGAAAGGCAATTGAATTGAATGTGTGTACTAGGAATTGATTAGTACTGTCACGAACTTGGAACTTGTACTGTCATTTCCCATTTATGCTGATGTTCGTTTTTTTTCTCTCTCTCGGATGTTTGCAATGCAATTGAGTGAAAGTGGAGTGGTTTTTGGTTGGTTATTTTGACATTAAACGTCTGCTGTATACTCGGTGCCCATCACCATATCACATCACGATCACATTTACACTGAGAGAAAAACACTACAAGAAAAAAAAACATTATATAGGAATGGTATATATAGTTTTTTTCTCTGTCGCATTAATACACCATGAGCTGAGGTTTTTTGGAAAAAGCAAAAAGAGGGTTATATATACATTTTATACTTTGAGTGAAGTGGATGGATATATAAGAGTAGACATAGAGTATAAAAATTGAGAGAGAAAGTCAAGTCAGGGATGATGATCTGTAGGGAATTGCGGACGGATGGACGAAAAGTGAACAAGTGCCTTCTTACACAACTCTCATTCTCAATGAATTCTACATTGTATAGAATATTCAAGTTTTGCATGTAGAGGACTTCTGCTGGGGAAACGAGTTTTGAAGTCAGGACTGAATTTTAGAAAAGAAAATTAAATTAGATCGAGTTTGGAACTTTTCATAAGCTAAAGCTCTGGAAATTGAGTGCAAAGGCTGAGCATAGAATTCTGGACAAATAGAGCTGAAAATGTCTGGAGATAATTTTGTCGAGAATTGGCTTTTTTGAACCTGGAAATGATTTTGAGACTTTGGCTAGATTCTTATTACGGCCGTGTTCCAAATATTTTCATGATCAAAAAATAGCAAATCTGGACAAACTTTCTCCAGGAATTTTCAGCTTCATTTGTCCAGAATGGTCTGAATTACTTTGTATTCAATTTAAAGAGGTGTGCCAAGCCAAAGAATAAGCTAGTGACTTAAAATCTAATTTAATGCTTTAAATTTCGAAATATTTTACAGTAAAAACTCCGATGCCATTCAGTGCTAAGTTAACAAGAAAAAATCTTTTATTTTAGTCAACTACTTTGTAAAGGTCATTTACTATTAAAACTCTAGCTTTGCACTCAATTTTAAGAGATGTATCAAGCTAACAAAATAAGCGAGTGACTTCAGAACTAATTTTATGCTTTAAATTTTGAAATATTTCAAAATCAAATCTCTGATGCCATTCAGTACAAAATTGACAAGAACGAACCTTGTTTGTAATAAATTTTAGTTACAATACCCTACTACTTTTTGGCCATATACTACTTAAAAACTCGTTTATCTTTGAGAAGTACTCTACTTTAAACTTTAGTTATATATATATACTCTTCAAAGGCAAAGGACGTCCTGAAAGCAAACAGAGAGATATGTAGCTCATATGTAGCTGTTCTTCTTGATGTGAATATTTTACAAAGGATCTTCTTTCTCCTCTCCGTTTTCTTCTGTATATGAAAAAAGACATGACTTTCTCTTATAATTAGATTGAAGGCAAGAAGGTGATGGAGAATGTAGCGCTTAATATGTAATTCTTGTCGTGTCTTTTGGGAGAGAGTAGCCTTTTGAATAATTCGGCACTGGCACTGGGAAAAAGAGCAAAAGATAGAGAGAGTCTTATGTTGTAGCCTTGGGTATGTTATCCTTAGGGAAAAGTAGAGTAAAGGTAGAGAGAATTTCTCTACTTTATCTCTTATACTTAAGTTGGCTCCTGTACATAGTGAAAGCAGTGAGATTCCAACTGGTCAAATTTTTTATCTTCGTTGACCAAGAGGAAAAAAAGTAACCTAAGGATGAGACGAAAGGACGGATTAATAGTATTAGTGTCTCTCTAGTGATTACAACAACTAACTTGGCTTGAAATGAGTAAACTAGCACAAG
The DNA here is from genome assembly GCA_009869805.1 of Oncopodura yosiiana. Taxonomy (NCBI): domain Eukaryota; kingdom Metazoa; phylum Arthropoda; class Collembola; order Entomobryomorpha; family Oncopoduridae; genus Oncopodura; species Oncopodura yosiiana. Next base: position 11,810 of record VCNE01001417.1, read on the forward strand.
TGGGAATCTTATATTAGACTACTTGGAATGGTGTATAGAAGAAAGTTAACCCCTTTTTCTGTTTGTTTCTCAACTGGACCTAACAACAAATAAGAGAAAAGTGTCCATATGTTTGTAGTAAAGGAGTTAATCTAATGTTTCTCTCTGTCCGCTTTTATGGACAATTTCGCTTCGTCCTCAGGGAACTAGAAATCATACAAACTTAGGACAACGACTCATCTTTCTATATATTTTTGTATCGTTAAAGAGTGAAAGAAGGGAAGAAGTTTAGTATGCTTCAAGCTAATTTCTTATTATGATATTTAATAGCTGGAAAAATTCAGTAGTTGTCGTTTGAGACAAGATTTATCATATTGAACTGAAGAAAGTGTTAGAAAATGGAAGAACTTGTAAGAAATTGGCTTTCGAGGAAATCGAACCAGCGAAAATTAACTGGCGTTCAACGCAGAGAGTTTTATTTTATTTTTGTACTTTAATTAAATTACTTCAATATAAGGAAATACATAAAAGAAAGCAATTGTAATGAAAAAAATGAATCTACGATGCAATATGATATGACGAGTTTGCATGAATAAAAAACAATTGGCGTTGTAGTTATAAAAAGTTAAGAATTTGCTAATTGGCAATTAACGAAACATTGTAAAAATAAATTGTAAAGTAATTAAAGCGAATGCAATATGATATGACGAGTTTGCATGAATAAAAAACAATTGGCGTTGTAGTTATAAAAAGTTAAGAATTTGCTAATTGGCAATTAACGAAACATTGTAAAAATAAATTGTAAATTAATTAAAGCGAAATTAGTAAGATTTAAATTAAATTCACTCCAAAAATCATTTAATTCAAACCAACCAACACCAAAAACACAGCAGAAAACTGTAAAATTAAAATAAATTTTGTCACAGATCTACTTAAAAAAATTTAATGGCGTTAACATTGTTGTAAAATTACCTAAAAATTCCTCAGACAGCTAAACGATTATGACATATGAAAATTATTAACTAATAGAGCTAAATTTTCCATCACAATAAATTGTTGTATTTTAGTTTTAAATCATTACATCTTATCACTAGCGCATCATCTTCAAACCTGAGCTACGAAATTTAGTGAGCAATTTGCCTCTATCCAAATCAAATGACGTTTTGTGCCCAATATCATCTAACTAGCTGGAATTTCATTTTCTATTGACATTGTATTGTATTGTGCATTCCTTCTATTTCTCTCAAATCTTTCCTATATGATATAGTGAGAGATGATATGACATAGAGTAAAGTGAAATAAAGGCCACTTGTCTTGTCCTCTTCTCATCTCATGATAGCAGGTGTCTATGTACACAAAATGACATGAGATGACACAGCAAAATTTCTTACTCACACAGTTGATATCTTTTCAAATGATTTTTTTACGGGAATCTCTTTATGAAGAATAGAGTAAAGTGAAATAAAGGCCACTTGTCTTGTCCTCTTCTCATCTCATGATAGCAGGTGTCTATGTACACAAAATGACATGAGATGACACAGCAAAAATTCTTACTCACACAGTTGATATCTTTTCAAATGATTTTTTTTTACGGGAATCTCTTTATGAAGGAGAAAAATGTTATATAAGATGTGAGCTTATGGACAAAAGGAGTATATGAGAGTTGTAGCGCTTCGGTGCTTCTGAGTGTCATGATGTAGAAGAAAAGATGAGAGAATAAATTTTTTCCTCTTGACTTCTCCTTTTCGTATTCAATGTGTCTTCTTTCTGACAACAATAATATCTGAATTTGGTTGTTGCAAAGTGACCTATTCAATTAGGAAGAATCACTTGAGTCATTGCGTGACAATAAAAGACTCAAATAGAATGTCATGCATAATGTAACTTTTTTGAATAGACTATATAGTAGTAGTATATATAGTTCATTTAGTTTTATAAAAAGGGATGATGATGTCCTGAGATTTATGTTGCTATTAAGCTTATTTGAACATGATATGTATAGTAACACTTTTTCTCTTGTGGGAAAAGCACAATTTCCCTAAAAACCTTTTTTTATATGGAGCTATGGTCAAGTTGAGTCAAAAGGGGTAGAGAGAGAGAAATGGTCATAAAATTTCCATATGCATCCATGATGATGACATGAGGATAAAAAGAGTAGAAAAAAGTGTATATAATAAAGTGTGTTGTATATGTGAATGTATTTTGACTATTAAGAAAAGAGAAAGAATGAATAAATTTTCTACAAGAGTTTTCACTTGTCCGCCTCTTCTTTCCACTATTTGTCAAATGAAAGAAAATTTTTACATATAAAAAGCTCTGTCTTCCGGCAAAAGGACCGGAGGAGAAATGTCTCACTGGGGAGCTATCATCAGATATACTAAATGCATTTCCTATTTTTGGTCAGTTTAATATAAAACCAAATTCAATGGGAAATGTTAGAGAGAAGTTGGAAATTAGTTGGAAATGGTTAAAGTTAAAGTTTGCTTCAGTTAAACGCCGCTTGAGATTAAAGGAAGAAATCAATGAAAGGTTTTTAATATTTGAAGTTATTAATTTTGGATTCTTTGGCAGAAGCTACTATTAAAAAATGATGTTTCTGTCTCATTTGTTGAGCTATTATGAAATATTAAGCGTTTCCCATTCTAAGTCAGTTTAAATATAAAACCACTGGAGAAGGTTAGAGTTGGAAATATAAGTTTAAAATCGCAAAATTTCTTCATTTAGACACCACTTGAGTTTAAAAGAAGGAATCATGAAAGGTTTTTAATATTTGAAGTTATTAATTTTGGAGTTTGTCTCAATTGTTGAACTATCATTAGATACTAATCAATTTTCTATTTCTTGCTCAGTCTAATATAAAACCAAATTCAATGGAAAACATTAGAGTTGGAAATATAAGTTTAAATAGGAAAGTTTCTTCATTTAGACGCCACTTGAGTTAAAAAGAAGAAATCCAGTTATTTAGGTTTTTAATATTTAAAGTTGCTAATCTCTTCAATATGAAAAAGGTTCTCTGTTAAGTTTGAACGTTTAGACGCCACTTGAGTTAAATTGAAGGAATCAGGTTGTAGGATTTCAATATTTAGATACGATCACAGGTTCACTCTTTTGAATAGCTTGAACGCCACTATTAGTTTTTAAGTGGTGTCTTCGTCTCATTTTTTGCTATATTATACAGATGTAGATTTATCGAATACAAGTGTCGGTTGTCAAAAGCAAAATTTTTGTTGAAGCTTGAACGCCACTATTAGTTTTTAAGTGGTGTCTTCGTCTCATTTTTTGCTATATTATACAGATGTAGATTTATCGAATACAAGTGTCGGTTGTCAAAAGCAAAATTTTTGTTCAGAATCGAACCTTTTTAAATGAATAATTCTACTGTAATTTATTCTATAATAGCTCTACGAAACAAAATAAAAAATCAATAATATCTACCGGAAGTAACAAATATATCACAAATCAATAGCACAGTTGTTCATCTCTTTCCATTTGGTTCCATTTGCTCTCCTGTCGGCTCTCTTTTCAACAAAATTAATCGTAAATTCAAAATTGTATATGATACGGAAATGTGTTGATCTGTAAACCACTCTAAGGGAATCTGATCTTGAAAACTTTTACTTTTAACATTTTTTTTCTTATTTTGTTTATATTGAATATATTGGTTCTATATAAGTCGCCTCTATTCAATTTCTCCCTTTTTATATGAAATATGAACAAATGCATTTTTCTCTTATTGCCAAACTCAAATTCTGATTGATGGGCTCCGCACTATTCTATTCCATTATTCTTCTTCTTCCTCGGGAGTTCCCATTCATATTCATTACTCTACTCTGCCTATCTCCTCACAGACTTTTATTATGCATTTTATTATTAATCAGCATATGGACAAAAACGAAGGGTGCATTGAATTGAAGATGGACATTCAATTTTTACATTGCGGCAACTTTTTTCGTCTCAAAGAAACTCGTCTCTCTCCAACAAATGTCTTATGATCCACATCTGCGTTACAGCAATATAATAATCATAATAATAATACTACATCACCCAATCTGGTTTTCTAATACAATGCCAAATAATAATAGCTATATACTATATATCTCTATATATATATATGTGTATCAAGTATCTCAAAATCAAGTTTTCTGTCTTTAGCTTAGCTTCTTATGTAGTAGTCAACTAAACGGTGTAATTACTCGGGTCATAAATTGGTTGACTGACTCCCAAGAAAAAAATTGTATTGATGACTTATGTATATTCAATTTTTCAATGCTCTAAGCTTAGAGTATGCGACTTATTATATAATTTTTTTTACTAAAAAAGTTGGCTCTTTTGATTTATTACAGTTGCGGTGCTCAGCAAATGGATGTGAGTGTACTAACTTTGCTACAGCAAGTTCTAAAGAGAGTCTTCGTGTGTGCGAAACATTGTAGTCACTCTTGGATCAGTCATTGTAAGTTTTTTTAAATATTATTAGCTTCTTTAGTTAAGTTGCTTCTGCCGACACTTTTAGACACTTTTTCACAATAATAAGGTATTTGCCTACAGCATAAGAATTCAATGGACTCATTTAAAACTAAAATAAAGCCAAATTTCAAGCATTTCGGTAGAGTTCTTTAGATCTTGAATTTATTAATACGAGCCAACGGGCAACCACGATTTCTTGACTTAAAAATGTTGGCAAAACGGTGATATTGTGGCTCTGACTCAATTGTTGTTGCCGACTTTTTTTGCCAACATGAATACTAAATCAGTAGTCATAATTTAAATTTTATGAGGCAGCCATATCGTCTCTGAATGCAAATTGCTCCGTGTCACTGTTCTCACTCCTCATTAAATTAGCTGAGGAGGAAGAAATAAAGCAAATTGTTGTTGTCTTCATAAAACTTTCTTATTGGGAGGCTAAAGCTAAAAGTATGTATATAGCATTGGTTACAATCATTAGCACAGTAAAGCACGAACTCACATTTGTCAGTCTAAGATGATGATGATTATATTTTCTGTTATCTTGTTGGTTATTTCTCTAGAATAGTAAAGAGTTCAGTTGACTTGAAGGTGAGAAGGCGTATAGAGTTGCATCTTCTTCTACAATAGTAAAGCAAGACTCTCTTTGGTATTTATATATATCCCCTTCTTTTGCTATGGGTCGAGNTCTTCTTCTACAATAGTAAAGCAAGACTCTCTTTGGTATTTATATATATCCCCTTCTTTTGCTATGGGTCGAGTTTTCTAAGCTTAATGATGTTATATGGAGTATAGCTATGCTCTCTATAGCAGTTTCTATATAGCATCTCAAGCTTAGAAAACTCGACTCCTAGCAAAAGAAATAAGATGCCAACCAAAGAGAGTCTTCCTTTACTATTGTATAGACTATGTAGTCATATAATTCAAATGGAAGAATATATGAAACCAGATTTTTTAAAAAGTCTATATAGTATATGGTAGACTCTGTGTCGATGTTTTGGTCACTTGTATAAAGTAGTCACTTGTCTCTTCTTGTTTAGCCAAAGGTCATTTTAGTGAGCAACTACTTTCTTGTTATTATTATGGCTTGTTGGCTGGAGGAGAGTCAACTAGCTTCATTTTTATATGCGGCACTCCTCTAATATCAACTTCAGCTCACGACTATATATTCTTCTTCTGTATGTAATAACATAACTATTATTTTCTCTCTTCTGTGTCGTAGTCCATTTCAATCAGATTTTTTTTCTTGGCTCAATTTGCATAGATGTCATATCATAACATCAAAGCTTCGACAGTCTTTCTACTATACAAATGATTACGAACTTGTTTTATATAGTAGTCGTCATCTCTCTCCTGTTCTACATGAAATAATCATAATGATAGTCGTAATGACACACGTTTTTTCTTCTGAAGTGTAGGATGGTAGTTAGTGTAGAGTAGGTAGTAGTTAGATTAGTTTGGTAATAAAATGTACAAGCCCGTTTTTTTCTTGTTGTGACGTGAGACTTGTAATAATTTTGGAAAATGCAAAAATGGATAGAGCTTAATTCCCTCCTGTTGTGAATCAAGTTAGGATTATATGATGATGGCAATCAAATCACACTTTTTGCACAGGTGGAATATAACTGTGTGTGGTAGCTTATATATAAGCTTTTGAGGTATGGTTAAGAAGTTGAATAAAGACCAATCAACTCAATAAAATTTCATGTAACTTTTGACTTTTAACTTGAGGCTACTGATGCTATATAGCCTATATGGCTGAGACCACTTAGTCACTTGTTTAGTTCTAAGTGACATGACAATGGCAGTAAGTTGTTTAGCCACATTTGTTCTTACGTAGGGGTTCTTGTACCGAGGATAATTGACGAGCAAATTGAACGGTGAGTTGACATGCTATAAGAGTTTTAGGAATCTTATGTAAGAAACGTCCAAATTAATAGTTTTGGAATTTTGAGTAACTTGAAACTTGAACTCCGTTTGGGCTCAAATGGAAAAATTTCGTCCAGAGTTTTTAATAAAATAGATTTTTTGGGAATCACTGTTTTTATTATATAGAGTAGTAATATATAATTGTTGCTCGAGATAAGTCTTTTTTTATAAAATTTAATTGAGAATAATTCTACAAATAATATGCTAAATTTTTTGAACTAGCTGAAATCCGTTTAGTCCCAAATTGAGTGTATTAGCGGGGACCACTTTATAAATAGATTCATAGTTCTGTTGATCTTATAAATGCACCTGAGAATTGTCCAATTAATATTAAATTTTTAAACTACTTAAATTCCATTTGGTCCAACACGTAGCTTTTTTATTAGAGATTTTACTAGATAAAATAGATTTTCTGACGAGTTAAAAAATAATATATCAAAAAAAATCATATTCATTGAAAGCTCAATTTTTTATATAACTTCACCTCCACTTGGTTTAAAATCAAGCTTGCTAGTGGAGACTGTAATTCACAAATAGATGTAAATGCATTGCAAACTCAAAAAAAATGTTCTTCGAAACTTCCCATAAAAATTATCCAATATTAATATTTGGTTAATTAAACGCCATATAGTCCCAAATTACTAACATACTAGTGGAGACTTTTTATATATTAGTTATTATGTCTAAAAATGTTACTTAAACTATTAGATTGTTAAGTCCATTGCGAATATATCCTATGCATTAAAATATAAATAGCACAAAATAATAATTACACCTTAAGATATAACTCCTTCCCTTAAAGATCTCATCTTTAAGATCTTATAAACACGACTTATTTTTAACTCTAGGCGTCTAAGATATCATTTTGCTCTATGTTACACTCATACAAGAAAAGTTGCTCCCTATAATTTCCTTCTAGACTCTACCTTTAAAAATCATACGTCAGTTGCTTAGCTTAGCTGACCGCAAAAGAAGAGGTACTATTATGCATGTTTCGCTGAGTGGAGACACTAATTAAAAGAAATTAAAACTATATACCTTTAGTAAGCAAAACAACTATCAAATCTGAACCTCCATTAATAATTTTCCTACTCACATCTCTTCAGAGTCAAAAGACTACTTATCTCTCAACATCAGGTACATTCTTATACGTAATACTATGTAGTTATTCAAGTCACATCATATTGCAAAAAAGGTTCAATTCAAGTTTATATAGATGATGATTTGCGTCTCTTTTTTAGTCTTTTTTAACTCTTTACTCTAGACGTATGAACTCTTCTCTTCTTCTTCTATGTGCCTCAAGTCAAAGAAATTCATCAGAGTATCATCATCAAAGTATCAACAGAAGCGTATATATACATACATCAACCTTAGTATATATGTAGTTAGCAATAAGATTAGAATCAACATTGCCATTACTTATTACCTACTAAGCAAAAAAGTATATAGAGAACTGACATTTGCTCAAAGAATGTAACAGCAAAAAGATATTATACTCTTACACCCTACAAATGAAATGAATGATGATACTACAGTAGTGTAATACATTACACAACAATTTTTCAAGAAATATCACAAAACACGTTTGCTGATTCAACTCTCAACGACCCTTGACGTATTTTGACCCTTAGCACAAGTCCACTATAAAACTATATATATATAGCTATATAGTCTATATACACTATATATAGTCATATATATATAGATATATATATATAGTCATGTATATAGATATACATAATCTTAGATTTTTCTGGACTCTTTACTATATATATATGTATAGCCTTAGATTATTATTGTATATATCTTCCGCTACTCTTGCCAATTTACAATGACTTTTAATCATCATACTATACAGAAGATATACACTGAGCTAAGAATAAATTATTTTTTTTTCGTACTCCATCTCATTTTACTGTCTTTGATTTTTTCTCGTCTCACCTCAGCTCACTTAGTAGAGTACATTTATTTCTTGTTGTATATACTAATGTGTATATAGTAATGATATCAATAATAATCTGAGTCGAGACAAGAGGCAGATGTACTCGTTTGACTCTAAGAAAAAAAAGATGTTCACTATTTTTATACAAAATATATACATTGTGTTGGCTCTTATATTATGGTACGTGCCCTCAACTTCTCTGTGACGGTCTCTGATCACCAACAACACCAATGTAATAATGTATCATCAAAGAAGGAAACAAGATGTATGTAGAATCCACCTGCAGCTACAAAAGTCAGAGCTGAGAGATTTTAATTGCTTATCTGATATCTAAATCTGGCTTGGCAACTTAACTTCAATGTTGTTAGCTCACTTCTTTCTGGGACAAACAGGACCGTGGTCACCCATGTGAGATGATGATACATTACATATAAAGTTAAAACATGCAACGTCTTTTTAAGTCATAAAGTAGTTTTTAAATTTTTTTCTAAACGTAAGGGAGGTTTGTAGTGGGCAATTAGCTCGAGCCAAATTAAATGGCTAAAGGAAGCATAACGCTTATGTGATACTAATTAAACTCTTGTGGTTTACTATTTCAGTGTCATTGATTTTTCATTGGGTTGACCCTTATGGACACTATAGACTTATAGTATAGTTTTATTATTTCCTTTTTTTATAGTCGCATTAATTTAAAGACTTTGGCTACCTACCAACTTTATGAGAACACTTATTACCGTATTGAATTGCCACAGAGTTCAGATTACACTTCAAGATTAACTATGACATGCGAAGCGTGCAACCAATAAGAAAATCAACATCTATAAAGATGTGGTTAGCTTCTAAAAACTTGACTCATCTTTATCTTATGAGCTTTCATGTATATAGTCTATATAGTTATGTAATAGTAGAGAGATATATCCGTATACGATATATATATATAAAGTTGTTTTTAGCACAAGTCAACACTCTTCTAAAAAAGAAACAACAACTAATACGCCTACGTCAATAGAATATTTTTAACTTTTATAATTCTAGGCTACATATAAAATGTATATTCTTATGGCTCGTGCTGAAAAAAAGATAGAGAACGGGTTTCGTAAATTTTCCCGGATACTCAGATGCTAATTATGAAATCAAAGAAATCTTTCTTAGTGAATGCTTCACTGCTTCGTAGGCTGTCATGTCACATAGAGCATAAAAGGATTTCCTATTTCAACTTTTAAAAAAGTCCAATTTTTAGCCTTTTGCTAAAAACAAAATCATATCACCCATCTGCTCTCTGTTGAACTTGTTTTTTATTTACATAGAGTAGCAATTTTGTTCAATGGCAAACCTATTTCATGTTACAAGAAAATACGTCTCGTAGTTAAAAATCGATTTTGAGTTGAGAGTATAGCATGACCATCATGATTCTCAAATGCTTGATGATGATGATGACTTGTTGATGCGATGACCCTGGCTTATAGACTGTTTTTTTGGATTTGGTCACCTGGCCATCCGTACAGTAAAAAAAGTACAGCGTAATGGACAGTTGGACATGGACGTGACTTGAGAGTACGATGATACTATGATATTA
>VCNE01001418.1:0-14617 GCA_009869805.1 Oncopodura yosiiana
TGTCACAAAAGATTGCCATTTGTAGCATATTTATGACGTCAATGTTTGCATTTTAGTCCTACAATAGAAAACATTAATAAAATATTTACTTTACATCTGTACTAATGTATCAGCAAGGTCATTAGATGAAAGTCTATATAAACAAGAATTTTCATAAAAGTCACTGCAAAGTCAGTTGGCTAATCATCATAAAATGTCTCAGCCACGAAAATTATTAGCTTTGGTCCTTATGACCATTATAATTTCTACAGTATATTGTCAAGAAGAAAGTCCAGAAGGCTTTGCTAGTTTACAAGGAAGTACTTCAGGTGGTAAAGGAGGTGAAACAGTTTTTGTAGCTACCTATAATGAACTTGTAGCCGCATTAGCTGATGACAAACCTCGTATAGTAAAAATCACTCAAAACATCTTATTATCTGCAATGGTTAAAGTTGGTTCAAATAAATCAATTTTGGGAACAAATACTAGTTCAGGAGTTGAAGGGCATGGCTTTGCAATTACAAAAAAGAAGAATGTAATTATTCGTGGTCTCAAAATCTCTTCTGCTGTTGCACCGTCTGATGGAATTTGTATTGATAATTCAACAAATATTTGGGTTGATCATAATGAATTCTTCTCAGATTTGGAAGCACATGATGATAAAGAATATTATGATGGACAATTGGATGCTAAAAATGGAGCTGATTTTATTACTGTTTCTTGGAATGTATTTACTTCACATTATAAATCAAATTTAATTGGCCATTCTGATACTAATGAAGCAAAGGATAAGGGAAAGGTATAATTATCTTTACACATTTTAAAAAGTATACTATAATAATATTTCTTCTAATTTTACAGCTACGTATCACATATCATCATAATTATTTCCTTAATGTTGGCTCTCGTCTACCATCACTTCGTTTTGGGACAGCACATATTTACAACAATTTATATGAGAATATTGCTTCTTCTGGAATTAACAGCCGAATGGAAGCTCAAGTTTTGGTGAAAGGCAATGAATTTATTAATGTAAAAGCTCCACTAACAACAAATTTAGATAGTGTGAAACAAGGCTATGCTGTTGAACGTAATAATAATTGGAATGGTAACTCTCCAACTGTTACACAAATTGGAAATTTTACTACACCACCATACAAATATACAATGGAATCGCTTCAGATCAATGCCTACAAGTGTTAGACTTAATGCTGGAGCTACCATTCATTTCTAATTTAGTAAGAAAAAAAATATCAGTAGTCAATTTTAGTAGATAAAAACAAGATGCATTAAAAGTGCATATATAAAAACTTATAATCATATAAATAAAACTATTACAAGCAATTTTCATACTGTTATTTATTTACATGACTCAATATAAAATTATACTTCTTTTATCTATGGAAAAATTCAAGGTTACCAAAACTTGAAAAAAAAAGGTTAAGATCCTTCACGCACTCTAATTATATGACGTACAAAAAACACACCTTATATTGTCAATGGAAAAAAATATTCAATAACATCATCATAATCAAGTATAACATGTGTTACACACTCAATCGATAACAACGTCTACTAACGTCATATTATATACAAGAGTGATTAGAAACTGGAAATCTTGTATTGCTTCATAGATGCAATTGACCGAAACAATAATACAATATAAAAAACCGGCCTAAGAAATGAAAATTTTTTTTGCTGAAACTAATACTTTACTCATTCTCAGTAAGTCCTATGTAAGTTCTATACCAGAAAATCAGCTCTGGTAATGCAGCCACTTATTATTTAGAGAATGAATTTTTTATATTGGAACATTAAGCATCATGAGAACTGTTACGTAGCATGGAAAAATCCATTATTTTTATAACTCTACTATGAAATACTGGAAGATGAATTGACCAACAGTAGTTTAGTCTTGAATTTAGAGTGCCATAGATAACAATACTTCAATAATAATAATGTATCCTTTGCATACTTTAGCAGGCCATACTTTAGCTAAGCTCCCGATACCTTTACCATTAATAGGGCTAGGAGCAACATTTGTACCACTTATAATTGCTATGTATTCTGCAATAGACTATCAATCAGATTTATTGGATACAATTAAAAATAGTAGAAATTCTAAAAATATTATAGAAGAATTTGATTTTATTATTGTTGGTGGAGGATCAAGTGGTTCTGTTGTAGCTAATTTACTATCTAAAAGACAGAAAGTTGCATTAATTGAAGCTGGTGGAAATCCTAATCCTATAACACTAATACCTGGCTTGGTTCTTAATATTGAGCATTCTGAATCAATTGATTGGTCATATTATACTGTCCCACAAAATGGCTCGTGTTTGGGACTAATTGATCAACGATCTTTTTGGCCTCGTGGCAAGGGACTTGGTGGAAGTTCAAAGTAAGTTTTACAATTTAACTAATTAGGTTTGTACTAACTATATAATCTTCTTATTACCAGCTTAAATTTTATGCTCTACCAACGTGGAAATAAAAACGATTTCAACGAATGGGCCGATCTAGTCAACAATCAAGAATGGAATTATAAAAATTGTGCACCAATATTTAAGAAATTTGAAAATTATAATGGCTACTATCCGGATCCAAAAGTAAATGGAAGAGGAGGAAATTTATATGTGGGCAAATTAGCTACAACATACATGGCTAAGGAATTTATACAAGCTGGAGTTGAAAAAGGATACAAACATCAAAATCCTAATGGACAACAAACAGAAGGATTTTCATATTTAGACGTTACTATTAAAGACGGCTTAAGATATGGTACTTACAGAGGTTTCCTGAAACCAATTTTACATAGGAAGAATCTTAGAATTTATAGATACTCTAGAGTAATTAAGGTATATGTAGACTATATTTGCATGTACATTGAATCATTATAATTGACACTTTTGCTTCACATAGATCCATATCGATAGGAAGAAGAGAACCTATGGAATCACTTATGTTAAAAATGGAGTAAAGAAATTTATACGAGCTAGAAAAGAAGTCATCATTTCAGGAGGAGCCATTGAGTCACCTAAATTGTTAATGTTGAGTGGCATAGGAAATAAAAAAGATTTAGCATCTCATAGAATTAAATGTCGAGCTAATTTACCTGTTGGGAAAAAACTTTATGATCACGTCTTTACTTTTGTAGGAATCTTTACAATGAATAATAAAGCACGATCTTTACAAATATATCGTGATGCTAATGTTGATGCTTTTATACACTATTTAAAGAATCGAAATGGTATAGTATAAGAAATTTAATTTAGTAGATTCAATTGTGTAATGACTTTGCTTTTTATTTTAGGTATCATGTCTAGTCCATTAGGTTTATCTGCAGTAGCTTATTACAAGACACCAGATTATAATGGAACTACTCCAAATATACAAATATTGTTTTCTGCATTATCAGCACCAGATATTGAGTTACTAACAAGAAATGCATTTAGCTATAGGCCTGGAATTTGGGAAAAATATTATCGTCAGCACAAAAAGAAAAATTTACTGATAATGATAATGAGTTTGGGTAAACCATATAGTGTTGGAGAGATTAAATTAGCCAGTGGGAATTTTTTGGATAAGCCCCTAATTGATCCAAAGTATTACTCTGATCCTCGAGATATAATATCAATGGTGAATGGCTACAAATTTGGTGTTGATCTCATTGAAAATACTACTGTATTTCGTTCATTTGGTGCTAAGCATGCAACTAATCCTTTTCCAGGGTAAAATGTTCTTAAATTGTAAATTAAGTCATTAAATTAATTGAGTCCTTCAAATTATCCAGATGTGAGTCATTTAAAATCAAGTCTGACGAATATAAAGAATGTCACATAAGACATAATACGCTTACATTATATCATCCGTCGTGAGTATATATTTTTTATCTGTTACTTAAATAGTAAACAACATAATTAAATGTTTTGCTGGGTGGTGATCTATTGTATATTTTTAGAGGCACTGTTCCAATGGGGAAAAATTCTCACAGTGTTTTGGACGCTGAGCTCAGGTTAGAATATAAACACTTTTTATAATATCCTTTACTCACGCAATTTTGAATATTTACTTATTTATTCTCACCCAACTTCCTTCTCAAGCATGAAGTTACATAATGCATTCAAAATTTGAAAATTACATGTAATGATGACGCATTTATTTTTCACACACACAGAGTACGAAAAGTAAAAAATCTTAGGACCATAGACTGTTCAGTGATACCTTCTATCACTAATGCAAATCTTAATTCAGTGGCCATACTTATAGGTCATAAAGGTTCTTATTTCATTCTTCAATACTGGAGTCAACAATACTTGGTTTGTTTACGTTACGAATATTATTTTTTATACCTGGATAGTAATAAACATTGCTTTTATTCTCAATTACCTTGAGTCATGATTAAAAAATTTTCAATGTTATGTGTACATTTATTTGTAATAAAGCTATTTAAATATTGCAAGTGTAATTGTAATTATACTCTGTTTAATAATAATAATTTATGTTTTTTGTCAAAGTCATTTTACTACCGAAAATTGTTGAAAAAGACAATAAAAGATTTAATTATGACGTTTAGTGCAAAGAGTCAAAAGACATTGGCATTAACCCAGATATTCAAAATGAGCATTGTATCAACACTGCTTATATATTATATGTTACTTACGTTTAGTACATATTATATACATGCAGTACAATATGGTCATTGCTACATGTTTTGAGAGTAAGATCTTAATCAGTCTAACTAAATGCGAGAAGCTTTAACTGCTAATTGTAGGTATAAACCACACAGACATAAATGCTTACTTTATTACAATTGTCATTTTATTATTACTGACTCGGACTCAACTTAGCGTATAATAAAGTACTTCCGAAATTTTCAAGGTGCATTTTTGTGGATGTTTATAATGCACTTACAATGGAAACTTATATACCTTCTCTTACTCACTATAATTTAATATGTAATGTCATTCATAATTTTTGATACTTTTCCAAAGGTTAAATTTATGACAAGTTGTTGTACAGCTTAAAATTTGTTTATTTTTGGCCAATTCCTTAGGATTTAAAGTCTTGACATAAACTTGAGTTTGCCAATTGTCATTTTGACTGCCAAGTCGTCATTTTGAGTTTGTCAGTAGGTATTCCGTTGAGGATTCTTTTAGTTCCGACTATTCATTTCTGATTTATTCAGTAGATTCATCTTTCAATTGTTTTATAGTCTCTGTATAACAAGTGACATTTTAGTCGAAATCTGCAAGTCAATGCAAAAGAATATTGTGACTCTGCTACATCTTTATATTATTTGCCTGTGTTACAAGTTTGAAATTAAAATCTGTGAAAAAAATTAATTTACAAAGCCACAAGTGTAAAACGGTAAGAAATAATTTTTTATATGAGTGTCGGTGATTTTTGATTTGATTTCACACCACAACAATTTTCTTACTTTATATCTCTAAATAATTAGCTTTGCTCAGGTAGCATGATATACAGAGTCAAGGTTGAATTTAAACGTTTTGAAAAGCTGAAGATCTAGGTTATAAAAATTACATGTGAATCTTATTACTATATAATAATCGGGACAAACATCCAATGAATTCTTTGAAGTTGAAAACTCATAAACATCCTTTGGGTACAGATAATAATAAAAAAATCAAACTGTGTCAATCTCAATCTACTCAACAACACAGATGTAGCCTATGGTCAACAATTAGTCGTTAAATCGGTAGTTAAGTATTCTTGGCCTTTTTGTCACGTACGATATGTACATACAAACATACTGCAGCATAACAAAAATAATATTAAGGCATTTATTTTTGTTGTTGTTGTGTACAGCTTATTTAACCAAAGGCAATTATTACATGTAAAATGCTAAATAATACATGTAAAATGCTAAATAATAAAGGTTATTATATCATATATTCTGTCTCTCTCTCTTCTGTACACTGACCTACCAAAAAACATCATGTCATTGCATAGTTCAAGTGAGTCTCTCTTTGAGAGATGACAGAGTGTAGAAAGTGATTTTTTAAAAGAAATTGTATATTTTTTTGTAAATTTTTCTAAGGTTCAAAAAAGAGCAATGGCTCCAGCTATAGAAAATAATTGGTCCAAAATATCCATTTTCAATTCCTCTCATTCAGTTTCTAAGTGGAATGCTGCCATCAGTTGCTATAATGTATGCAATCTTCAGTTACCAAACGGATTATTTAAGAACGTTATCTTCTGATATGTTTAGTGCTAATAGTAGTGACATTGAAGAATTTGATTTCATTGTAATTGGAGGTGGTTCAGCAGGCTCTGTTGTGGCAAATAGACTTTCTAAACATAATTTAGTATTATTACTCGACGCTGGAGGATCACCTAATGTAATGTCAAATATTCCAGCAGCAGCAATGTATTTACAAAAAATTCCTGAAATTACATGGCAGTATTATACAGTTCCTCAAAATAATTCAGCTTTAGCATTACGAGATCAAAGAGTGTTTTTTCCAAGAGCAAAATCTCTTGGTGGTTGTAGCAGTTTAAACTTTATGATTTATGGTAATTATTTTGAGCAAAAGAATTGGACTATATATGCTGTATATATTTATATGTAATTTAATTCATTTGTAGAGAGAGGTCATAGTAAAGATTTTGATGAGTGGGCACAACTCTCTGGAAATGACGAATGGAAATACGAGAATCTACTTCCTTACTTTAAGATGTCAGAATCTTATTACGGTTTCTATCCAAATGGTAAATTTAATCTCTTAAAATAATTAAGAACTACTAATAAATTGTGTTTGCTAGATACTCTCCATTCTAAAGATGGTCCTTTATATATCGGTAAAGTTCCTACAGCATATTTGGCAGATTACTTTATTAAAGCTGGAAAGGAAAAAGGTTTTCCAGAACATGATACAAATGGGTATCAGCAAGAAGGTTGGGCTACAAATTAAACTTTTATTCTAAAATTTGGTTAGATAATCTAATACTATTTCTCAAGGATTCAGCAACTTGAACGTAAATATAAAGAACGGCGTTAGGTTTGGAACTTATAAGGCGTTTCTAGAACCAATTTTTAGTAGATCAAACTTGAAAATATATCGATACAGTCAAGCTATAAAGGTATCAGAGATTTTAAATTAAAATGACAATTAAGTATTTAATTAAAATTAAAAAATTCTAGATACACCTTGACCGCAAAAAACGAGCTTATGGAGTTACTTATATAAGACATGGAAAATTAAAATTTGTTCGAGCTAAAAAGGAAATTGTTGTTAGCAGTGGTGCAGTAGACTCTCCAGTAATTACAAATTCTTATTAGATTATAATGCACTCAATTAAAATATTTATTAAATGATAGAAACTCTTGCAACTATCTGGAATTGGACCAAGATCTTTACTTCACTTTCATGGGGTTTGAATTTTATTACTAATTTTGATAAACCTTAATTAAAATGTTTTTCATGAATTGGTTGTATCAATAGATAACATGTCGAGCTAATCTGCCGGTTGGAAAAGGTTAGTAACAAATTCAATCCTTAATTTTTCTAATAGGTACAATTTATTCTCAATAGGTTTACGAGATCATGTACTTTCGATGATTGGTAAAATAAACTAATTTGTATATAATTGAAAAAATGAACATTATTATTAAATATATTAATAATTCTTTCAGGACCATTTATAATTCAAAAGCCACTTTCTGCATTAATGGAACGAGATTCAAGTTTATATTCTATTAGTGAATACTTTACAAAAGGCAAAGGCCCATTAACTACTCCATCAGCAATTTCTGCTGTTGCATATTATGCAAGTTCGTTTTCAATAAATAAAACAGGACCAGATATCCAATTTTTAATGGCTGGTACTAACAAACCTATTTTTCATTTAAGTTCGACTATTAAAAAATTTTAAATTCCAATTTTTAGGATTTGGAGTCTCCAAAATATTAACAAAACAATTAAGTAACATTGTTGGCTATAAAGAAGGCTTCCTGGAGAAATACTACGAACCACATTATGGAAAAGATGCATTTTTTGTATTTATGACTTTAGGAAAACCTCGTAGTACTGGAGAAGTTTTGATAGCTAGTAAAGATCCTTTTCAAGCACCCATTATAGATCCGAAATTTTATAGTAATGAAACTGATATGAAAATCATGGTAGAAGGATTTAAATTTATTGTAGATTTAGTTGAGACAAGTAAAGTGTATAAAAGTATTGGAGCTGAATTTGTACGAAATCCCGTACCCGGTTGTGAAATGTTTGAGACTAGAAGTTTGGAATATTATGAATGTTATTTAAGACATGATACATTAACACTTTATCATCCTTCAAGCACTTGTGCAATGGGAAAGGGGTGGAATGATACTAAAGCTGTTGTCAATTCTGAAATGAGGTAAAAACTCAAACTCATATACTAATATCAAAACTCAAATTAATTTTTAAAAAACTTTTTTAACAGAGTTCTAAGGACGAAGAGACTGAGAGTAATAGACAGCTCATCAATGCCTGAAATCACTAATGCTAATTTAAATGCACCGACAATAATGCTTGCACAAAAAGCATCGTCATTAATCTTAGCTTATTGGTCAAAACAGTATGCAGTTTGTTACTTGTTG
Source organism: Oncopodura yosiiana (assembly GCA_009869805.1). Classification (NCBI taxonomy): domain Eukaryota; kingdom Metazoa; phylum Arthropoda; class Collembola; order Entomobryomorpha; family Oncopoduridae; genus Oncopodura; species Oncopodura yosiiana. The sequence continues at coordinate 8,582 of VCNE01001418.1, forward strand.
GATCATTTTCTGTATCAAGATGAGCAGAAATGTTTTTACTCTAGATTTCCATAAACTATAAGTGTTGTTACGCCGCTCAAAATATTTAGAGTAGTATCGGTTCTAAAAATATTCTGTCAAGATGGAATACCATTGAATTGTATATATATTCCGCTTGTTGCCACCAAATAATGTGACTGTGATAATTAATTTTGATTATATAATTAATTTGTGTTCCTTGTATTATCTTTAATTTTGTATTATATATAAACCTCAGGTATGATTTTATATAAAACTCTCATATATTTATCTTATACTTGTGATTATGCTGATTATACATGCTACACACAACATGTGCCCAAAATTAATTTCTTACTACACATATACAACTTAGCTTTTAGAGGTTAATGTTGCAATGTCTTTGGCATATTGGCCAACTCATATAATTCACAGCTTGAGTAAAAGAGTCATTCTAAAGTAACCATATAGCATAATATGCATATATATGTAAAGTATAATAAATAGTCCACTTCATTTCTCTCTCTCTCTCTCAATTTTACATCTTTTATGCAAGAACAAGTCGAGTAGCTTTTTTGTGTCATTTGAAATAAATTTTTTAAAGTATAAGCTTCCGCAATTACATGGTGTATTATTATTATATTCCATATAGAAGACTCCAATTTATGCTTGTCACATCATATCATTATTACACACATTATAATTATATAATTCATCTAAAGAAATAATAATTAATTGACAGGCGGCTGCTTCATACAGCATTTTGTAGAATATGACACCAAATCTCTTTCTCTCTTACTTCTGTTGCATCTTTTGAGTAATAAAACATGGGAAATAATTATCAGAAAATAAAAGCATTTTTTTATTTCTTCGTTTATGTTGATACAGGAAGGCGAAAGTAATTGACCATATGCACACAACAAGCTGCTGCATCTTTTGAGTAATAAAACATGGGAAATAATTATCAGAAAATAAAAGCATTTTTTTATTTCTTCGTTTATGTTGATACAGGAAGGCGAAAGTAATTGACCATATGCACACAACACAGAAACTCGTGCCGCATTTTAGCGTTAATAAAAGAGTACAACATTTATTTTTCTAGGGCAAGCTCACTTACCTGTAAAAAAAGTATTATATACACACACGCTAAACTGTATTAATTGTACTATAATGTAATCTCTACAGTAGAGCAGCATACTTTTAGATTTATAATAAAGCAAAAAGTACATAAGGTGTTATATACTCTTTTAGTTCCTTTTATCATTATATTACTTGACCTGCCCGTATATGCATTTAGTATATAGTCAAGAAATTAGATAACTTTATGATATAATATATAAGCTACCTCAACTATATAAGTATACGTACAATTTGCTGACATTTATAGAGCAGTATATTATTACAGTACACATATAATTGTTGTGTGCTACGACATGTAAAATTATTGAGCTAATAAGGAGAATAAGGGAAAGCTTCTAGAGTTGTTGATAGTGCAAAAACCAAACCAACAAAATATACTTCCACCACCTTAGGCAAAGAATTATCTAGTAAATTGTTTTCTGTAGTAGATTCAGTATTTCAATTTTGGCAGTACGAGAGTGTCACTTGTAAAAGAATTTTGTGTCTTCTCAAGAGTTAAATTTGTGATTTTGTGCTCTACGCTAAGTTTCTCAGTCAAGCACAAAATTTTCATTAGTGAAATGTGTAATATATCACTTGACCTGTTCTTTTGCTAATATAAATAATGCCGACAGCTTTTTTTATATACGACTATTAAAAAGTACTTTATACACTTTTGGTTGTAGTTCATTACAAAATGATATTACCATCTCACTACTGACCAACAACTGTTATTGCTCCTACTGCTGCATACTACACTACGACAAGTTGTAATAAGTACTCAACACTCTCAAAAAATCTTTTTAAATGAGACTATTACATAAGTGGTGTGGCTTGGTGTTGTTGGACAACTCTTCCGTGTTTTCTCAAAAGGTTGTATAACTCTTTTAGCAAGTATAATATATGTGTCTCCTTTATACGATGATATCATATATGTGGAGTTGCAATGACAAGATCAGTCATAGTAGTTCGTGACAGTGACAAAGAAAGAGAAGAGAGCAACAACAAGAAAATAAAAAAGTATGTGTGACTCTACTCAATTTGGAAAATCAAAATGGAGTGGTGTAATTGTTGCTCTGTAGAAAAATATCATAGTACGAATTCTTGTGGATAAAGTGAACTACAAAGTGAAAAAATATGGGAGACTATAGAATTTCTGGAAGTGTCAATCTGGCGTTAATGCCATTGCCACTTATTACTAAAATGACATTTATGTCTATACCTTCTATAGTGACTATGTACGCTGCATTAAATTATTATAGTGATTTTCTTCAAGTTCAGTCAAGAGATTTTTATAATCCTTCTCATATTGAGGAATTTGATTTCATTGTAATTGGAGGTGGCTCAGCAGGTTGTTAAGAGATTTTTAAATTATTTTGGAAATTAAGTATAGTTATAATTTTTTGATTAAAAGGTTCCGTTGTAGCAAATCGACTGTCAAAAAATAGTCAAGTGTCAGTTCTATTATTGGAAGGAGGAGGTGACCCTACGCCATTATCACAAGTTCCTTCAATGGCAATATATTTACAAAGAGTAGATGCTACAGATTACCAATATTCCACAGTGCCACAAAATAATTCGTGTCTCTCTATGATTAACAATGTATGAAACTATATTACTATAATCTTTATAATTAGGATTTAAATAATAATTAAGTCACTTTTGTGTACCTAAGAGTTCACGTTGGCCACGAGGCAAAGGATTAGGAGGAACATCAAAGTAAAAAAATTCATTTAGTGACTGTTATTGCGTACTTAAAAATTTCTTGTTATCATTACAGCCTCAATTTCATGTTATATCAGCGAGGAAATGCTAAGGACTATGACACTCTGGCAGAAGCCACAGGAGATGATGAATGGAAATATGAAAATCTTCTATCATCATTCATGAAATCTGAAGACTATCATGGAAATTATATGCATATGAGAGAATCAAGGAAATGCTAAAGACTACGACACTCTGGCAGAAGCCACAGGAGATGATGAATGGAAATATGAAAATCTTCTATCATCATTCATGAAATCTGAAGACTATCATGGAAATTATATGCATATGAGAGAATCACGTAAATTTCATAGACAAGGAGGACCACTGCATATAGAGAAATTAAAAACAAACTCAATATCCAGTAAATATTTTGTTAGAGCTGGAAAAGAGTTAGGTTATAGTGAAAGTGATCCGAATGCTCAACAAACTCAAGGATTTAGCCAAGTAGATGCTACAATCAAAGAAGGACTACGATGGAGTACTTTTGATGCATTTCTCAAACCTATTTTACATCTCCGGTCAAATCTTAAAATTTATAGATACGCTAGAGCAATCAAGGTATATAATGATTACAAAACTATATAATTATCTTAGCTAACTGACCTTACTAATACATACTAATACTTCCTTTAGATACATTTGGATAGAAGAGAAAAGAGCTTATGGAGTCACTTATGTGCGTCATGGTCAAATTAAATTTGTTAGAGTTAGAAAAGAAATTATTGTCAGTGCTGGCAGTGTCGACTCTGCAAGATTGCTTATGTTATCTGGCATAGGAATCAAATCACATCTTAATTCTATTGGATTAAAATGCCGTGTTAATTTACCTGTTGGACAAAATTTACTGGACCATGTTACTACACTTGTTGGTCCAATAACTCTATCAGCCAAAAGTATTCTAATTGATCGTGACATAAATTTACAATCAATTAATGAGTATGCAAAACATGGCTCTGGTCCATTCTCATCATTATCGGGAGTTTCTGCTGTAGGATTTATATCAAGTTCCTTATCTAAAGACAAATCATGGCCTGATATTGGTTACTTTATGTCAGATAGTGGTGTCCACAGTTCTTTAGCAAGTGACTTTAGCCATATATTAGGTTTAAAACCTGAAGTGTTACAACAATATTATTCACCTCATATTGGAAAAGATTCCAATTTCATTCTTGTTATGTTAGGGACGACCTAAAAGTCATGGAGAAATTAGATTAGCAAGTAAAAATCCATGGGATAAGCCAAAAATTGATCCTAAATATTTCTCTGATTCCGAAGGTCATGACATTGCTGTTATGAAAGAAGCTGTGAAATTTATTGTCAATATGTATGAAAATACGACTACATTTAGAAGTTTGGATGCTCGACTAGTAGAGAATCATTTACCGGGTTGTGAAATGTATGAAATTAAAAGTGATGATTATTATGAGTGCTATATTAGACATTTGACATTGACATTATATCATCCATGGTAAGAAGAGATGAGTATTTAAAGAATTATATGACAAGAGTTAGTTTTAATGTTTTGTTGTAATTGCAGTGGAACTGTTGCAATGGGCAAAAGATATAACGACTCGATGGCAGTAGTGGATTCTGAATTGAGGTTTATTAGTAGTTAATTATCATTTGAGAAATAATTATTCTGATGATCAGTTTTTTATTGTAGGGTACTAAAAACGTCAGGACTTCGGGTTGCAGATGATTCTGTGCTTCGTGTTATAACTAATGCCAATTTAAATGTATGGTCAATAAAACATACTTTTAAGATGCTTCAAATTTTTACTAATATTTCAAATCAATTTTTTACAGGCTCCAGCTATAATGATAGGAGAAAGAGCTGTTTATGTGATAAGACGCTACTGGGCAATGCAATATCAAGTTTGTGATGCTCTATCATACTATCTTTTGTATTTAAATGACAAACAATGTTACTATTCTAAAATTAGTAGTTAATTATCATTTGAGAAATAATTATTCTGATGATCAATTTTTTATTGTAGGGTACTAAAAACGTCAGGACTTCGGGTTGCAGATGATTCTGTGCTTCGTGTTATAACTAATGCCAATTTAAATGTACTGTCAATAATACATATATTTTTAAGATGAGTCAAATTATTTACTAATAAAGTCAAACAATTTTTTTACAGGCTCCAGCTATAATGATAGGAGAAAGAGCTGTTTATGTGATAAGACGCTATTGGGCAATGCAATATCAAGTTTGTGATGCTCTATCATACTATCTTTTGTATTTAAATGACAAACAATGTTACTATTCTAATGTGCCATAAGAAAGATGTAGAGACTCTATTGAAGAGTAATTTAATAAGTTTTGTATTTAACTGTGTTCATATTCAAGTTGTGCCTTTGGCATTTTATTTATTGTTTAAATAAAGTACTATATACATATATGTAAGGAACAGTTTATAAAACATAATTTCATTTTTCTCAGATAAAAGTTCAAAGTTTCAACTCTGTTTATTAAACTAATGTACACAGAATATAATAATCATATTTATTTAGGTAGAAGTTCTACTGACATTGGATAAAATTATAATATGTACTCGAGTTTAAGAAAATTGTAAGTTGAGACGTTTTACTTACGATAAATTGAAATTGCTTGTCCAGCAGTTTTACAAGTTTCTGATTATGTACAATAACCATAGTACATATCTGCTTACTAACTAAAAAGTGTAAGTAAGACCAAATATTTAGGCTGTGGAGTGATAGTATCACACCACTATGAGTCATAAAATTTTGTAGAAATGTTCTGTAGCTGCAACCATTTCGTTCCAGGCAAATAAAAGAGTACTCGAGCCACTTGATACAAAACAAACTGTATGATATAAAGCTGAACAACTTCATGAAGATTCTTGACTTTTGTGAGATTCTCTCTTCATTTCTCAACTTCTTAGTTAGTCAAGCATCAACTTTCATAAGACCAAGAGTCCTACAGGAAAAACAATGGAAAATATAATAGGCAAGGTCTTGTTGTTTCTGAATTTTCTTATAATTTGGTGTAACGGTTTTAACATTACATTATACACTGGTGTCAACTACACAGGTACAGACTCGAATGATTGTGCTTTTTTAAAATCGTATTTTAATAGTTCATCACAATTGAAAAGTGATATTTGTGTAACTTTAATATAGGAACCC
>VCNE01001419.1:0-28647 GCA_009869805.1 Oncopodura yosiiana
TGTAGAGAAAGTCTAAAATGTAAGACACTAGCTAAAGTCTTTATATAATATATCTTATGTGTTAGTCTTGTAAGAAACGTTAAATGAGAAAAGCTAAGTTAATAAAGTAAACATAAAAAGTCAGAGAGCAAGAAGAAGAAGATAACAACACAAAAAGGAGACTAACATTACAAGTTTCTTTATGTAGCAGTGTGGCTTTCTTGCAAATCCAGGAGGCAATTTTATTAACATTCGTTGGACAAAGTAGGATTACACTATAAGAAATTATACAACCATTTGTTGAGAAAATTTAGAATGTAGGTTAGTCTAAATTACTGTCAGACTAACTAAGCTGTGCAAAGACTTTCTATATAAAATATAGTCTAGTACAAATTAGTTTGTACATGTGTCTGATCTTCTTTTATGACATAAATTATTAATATGAGAAGAAATGAAATTCTCTAATTATTTTAGTAAGTAAATTTGAGCTCATTGCATATTACATTATAGGTGGCAATAAACTATGAGTAACGACAGGAGAGAGAAAACTTCTCTCTTATGTGATGCTCTCATATTATTATTTAATACAAGACATTAGAGAAAGAGAGAGAGAGAGAAGACTTGAGGTTTTGAGTATATATTTTCACTCTTCTTTGAAGTTGTAGTCTAGTGAGGTTTTACCGCTTGCTTTTCTCTCTTGGGTTCAGGTTGACTTGCCTTTCTCGTTTCAACTTACACACACACACACTTTCTACTGTGAGAAGTTTAGTAGAGGTGTAGGAGAAAGATATTTATGGCCAATATGACACTAGCGATAAATCAGTTCTTCAGTCCGCATTCTCTCTACTCTCTCTCTCTCTCGTGCTCACTTACATATGCTATGCTAACATCAGAAAGGAAGAACTTTAGCCAGCTCTGAAGGAAAGTGGAGAAGGTAGAAAGCTGGACGGTAGTTTTCTCTTTTCTCCATATATACAAAATATACAGAGCTACATATAGTATGATCAGTGAAGAGAGAACAAAATAGTGACCAGATGTGTGTGCACAAGGTGTGTGATTTAATGTGTAAAAGGGGATGTCAGAGAAAAAGAGTAGTTTTAGAGTCACGCCTTTAGAATTCTTTCAGTATAAAATGCATGAATAACAATACAAAACTTGTGGTTCCTCACACATGCAACGATTACCATTACTTGTAATAGTGAAAGTATAGTAGAGAGAGTTCTTGATGGCTTTTTGGCTTGTCTTTGAAAAAGAATAAAAGCTTCTACGCACCACCAAGAAAGTATTATGATAGTACAAGGAGAATCATTCTAAAGATATATTGCTCATGTTCTATTGTACGTGTATTTTACATATAGAAGGAAAAAAGGAATATTGAAATATTGATCAGTTTCTCTTCACTCTTGATATTCAGACTTCGTTTTTCTCTGAACAATGCAATCTCTACAGGTCATTTAATACATGATATGCATATTCTGATTTTCTTAGACAGAGTTACCTAGCTTTTGATCATTTTGGCAATGATTGATAAAAAAGTCAAAAAGATTCAACTAAGAGATTTCATACATGTGATTCCCATTTCACTTTCTTTGAGATTGCTTTTGCCTTCTCTCCTCTTCTTTTTAAGCTGGACTCTGAAATTGTATCTCAGCCCTATATGTAACCTAAAAGTCTTTCGTTTTTTGACCTCCTTTATCGTTTCTTATATTGAATACCGGCTTCTCTTTCTACATTCTTTATATAACAAATAGAAGACGTCACACGCCATGTTTTTCTCCTCTTCCTGTTTTCTTCTTTAAATCTCTGTAGAGTACAACAACAATATCTGTTGTAGAGGAATATTATATATAGTAGTATCATCTTGTTGAGATTCTTTTCCATGTTGGGGAATTGCATTGCAAGAAGAAAAAAATGAAAAGCATATGTAGCATTTCAGAAGAGTATCGTTACATGATGTAATATTATGTGAATTTCGCCATCCATATCGTTGTGTTACAGAGAACGAAGAGTTCCATTGGGTACCAAAAAGAATATTTTTTTAGCTTTCACCTTACATTTTATATATATTGTATACTTATAGTACGGTCAATGCTTCCTTTATGTGTTGTGTTTGCGTTATGTCTAATGTTACACAACAGCATCGTCGTACTAGTATAGGTTGTTTACTTGTTATTTCATCACATTTTCAATCTAGCTCAAAATCACGACTGGCTTTTACACACCAAAAGAGGGGAAGAAAAAAAGAGTGTGTGATGTTAAAACGAAGGATGTAAAATGTGACTTGTAATATCACTAGATTGAGTAGTACTTCATTTCAATCGAGTTGAGAAATGTGTAAATAAATTCCCTTCTTTCAGTTTCCGCTTGTCATTTATATATATGTATATTCTTGGGCAGAAAAAAATATATACATGTAATGCTCTGAGATTTGAGCTGTTCTCTTTATTTCTCTCTCTGTTACACTCAGTGAGTTCTCTGATTGTATTTGAGAGTTTTGGAATTGCTAACAGTGCACAAGTCCTTCTGTATGATGTGAGAAAGAGGAGAAGAAACGGCAAATGGTTGAAATCCTTTTTACTTGCAAAATGTCATTTGTAGTAGATTTTGACTTTATACAGAAAGTAAAAAACCTTTTTCCATTTTCTACAAGTAGCATATGTTACACTTTAAAAGTAAAATGTACAATATGCATATATACTCTATATATCTAATGATCTGGATATATTTCTTCTTCTAGTGTGCTAAACAACTCTTTCTTCAACTTTTACTCTATACAAAACTATTTTCTCTCTCTAGTGTTGCTAAATGACTACCTTATTCCAAGTTTTACTGTATCGGCACGTTCTCACCACTCACTCAACCTACTTTCACTTTGCATGAAAAGTTGTTTCAGCTAATGCCTCAAAGTGTCTGATTGTCTCTCTCTCAGTGTGTGGAATACGTTTATAATTAATGACCATGATGAAATGTTGAAAAAGATTTTATACAAACGTATCTACCATTAGCACTGCTTGCTAGCTTTCTCTTATTAGAAAATATTACATGGGAAAAGAATTTAAAAAATTAAATAAAAAGGATATATGTATGATATTATGCTTGATATCTTCATAAAATTGAAACACTTTTATCTTCCGGTAACAGCAACCGAAAATATCAATTGGGAAATCAATATTCATTTGTAATTTTAAATTGCGGAAGTAGTTCTTCATTGTGAGTGAGTAAAAGAGACTTTTGAGACAATAACACTTCCACCGAGGCCTTTTATGAAATATCATTATTTGATATATGAAAGTGTGTGCAAGTCTCTAGAATAAATTTTCCTTCAAACTTTATAGAGTGAAATTCAATCGAAATAATTCTACTAATACTAAGAGTTTGAAAATAAAATCATTTACACATTTTGTCGTCGTTTTAGTATAGCTGATCAAGATAGATGCTTGAACGTGCGTAAAACATGTAAAAAGATTCGAAAGCATTTGTAGAATTTTAATCTAAATCTTTTTACCACAAGAGACAAACTTTTCTCGAGTATATTTTCTTTATTGAGGTTTAAGCTCGGGGAAAATCAAAATTACTTCGACACATGATCCAATAGTTCGACACAACTTTTTTCTTATCGCTACCATTTCAGCCTTTGAAAACGCCATCATTAAAGATAAAGTGGGACATTGAAAGTTATATACAGTGGCATTGCTCTACTACTGTATACTTCTACTACTCACTTGTTCTTATACTATATAACAAAAACGAACTTTTATATGTGAAACCAAAAGTCTCATGAAAAAACAATGAGTTGGAAAAGGAATTGGTTAGAAATCATCTAATATCCTTTCTCTCTCTCTCTCTCTCTCTCTCTCTCAAGATTGATATTGTAAGTGTATACGGCAAAGCTAGAGGGCAAAATACTTTCTCTGCTCTCTCTCTTCTATTTTATACTCTACATTTAGTACATATATTCATAGCATAACAGCAAATGTCTTAAATATATTTCAAGAAATTGTATAGCGATCAACAGTAAACGTAAAATTCAATTCTGATTCTCTCTGCGGGAGTTTCCGCTAGCTTTTCCTTTCAGTTTATTTAGACTTTTTAGCTTATACTACAACATCGCAGCTCTCATAATTCACTTTACAATTACATCCTTCCGGAACTGTAAGCTAGTACTATATTAAAGATGAATATGAATAGCTTTGAAAAAGAAACAAGAAGGGTCATTTAACTCTCTTAGCTCTCAATCTTTTCTAGAATCGTAGCATAGAGAGAAAGCAAAAGATTGAAAGCGCTGTAGAAAATAAGTTTTAAGACTACATGGAATGCAAGTTTTATACGACAGTCTTATAGTCAAAAGACTAGAGAAAAGAAACAGGAAAAGCAAAAATACACAAAAGACAGTTGGAAGTGAGAGAAGGAGAGAGAGAGAGAATATAACTGTTTTGTAAATCACCTTTTATCCTGAGACAAGATCGCATTTAATTTTGGATTTCCTCTCAGTGATTTTTCTCTACTTTAGCTTTTCTAACTCGACTACTGTACTATACTTGCTTTGCTACTACATGATGACGACAAAAGGTTTTCAAATGAAAAGGAGACTCAAGGGTATTGTTGTAATAGTTGTGCTAGCTAGCTTCTTGTACTAATCTGAAAGTGGGAGAAAGAATGAATGCAAAATGAGTTGAAGTTTTTAACTCCTTCCTAAAAGTTTTTTCAGTTCAGGTTTCTTTCTAGAGCTAAACCATTTTCCGTTTTAGAAGAAAAAGAAACAAGAGAAGAGTGTACTCTATATATACTAGCCTCGAAGGCTTAAAACCTAGAAAAACTTAAGAGTTGAGATTGAGTCTCACTTTTCTTACGCTAGTTTTTCTTCTTCTTTCTCTCTATCGTTCAATTCCCACCAGTGCAATGTCAAAGTTATCTTTCTTAAATCTTGAGCGTCTCTACTATGTACATCTCTCCAAATTCAGGAAGCAAACATTAAACCTCCACTCTCTCTCTCTCAGTCGTCTCTGAACAATCAAAACTTGAAGATATGTAACCAGAAAATGGTAGTAGAAATTTTTTATTTTTCTTTCAACTTTTAAGCGTGAATTAGCTCTAAGTGAATATGTAGCTGGTAGGGAAAATTGTTTCATGATGACAGTACAGTTCAGTTCATCGTCCTATGTAGATAATTTAAAGTTTAAACTCCCAAGTTTTCACTTGTGTTCAGAGATAATGCATAAAATGTTAGCTAGAGAGTAAAGGAAGATAGAGGAAGTAGCAGATGTGTCTTTTTCTATACTTTGGTGAAAGGAAGAAGAAGAAGATGCATGCAAATTCAAAAGCCATGTACTATATGTAGCTCTCGCTTTCTCCATTCAACTTCTTTTCCCTAGTGTCGTTCTTGATATGTAGTGGCTAAAGGCTTCTGTGAGTTTTACTTGAATAATGCGGAACAAGTGCACACTATATTCAACAATGTACTACAGTACAATGTGCGTGAATCTCTCCCTAGTCGAAGTAATTTCTCTATTGTGTCCTGGCAAGAAGGTTTTTACATACTATACTATAACATACAAAGTGTTGAAAAGGATCTTTACTTTCACTTACTTTTAGCATTGTCAAAGTGTATTAGAAACTTGAGGTTGAGCGATAAATTCTTACGCAAGAATTTAAGCAATAGAATACATCATTATTATTGCCAAGTTCATTTATGTAATGTTGCCCATAAAATATAAAAGAGATAGCTAAATTTAGGTTCAATTTAAACGAGCAGCTAGAGAAAAAAAAGCTCGCTAAAGTGAATATTTAACATCATGTTTTTTTTATGAAAGAGTAAAAGTTTGTATGTATAAGACAATGTGAGAGAATAATACTGTGTTACATAAAGTACTATAGAAAATTCTCTTAGTCTTCACGCAAGTTTCACCCACCTTGTCAATCAAATTCAATTGGTAGCGAAAATTGCATTAGCAAAGACTCAGCTAATCAAAGTGGAATTGAGAGTCTGAAATTACAATTCATCGCACGTTTCCTCTTTTGTGCCACTTCTTCTAGATTTTGTATACATCGAAAACTTTATATAGTAGAGCTTTGAACTCTATGATTATTTTCTAAGCAGTCATTTTTCTTTCCTTTCAGAAACGATACTTCCGCATTTATAAAAGAACGCTATAGTTGTTTCATATTTTCTGAATTTAATAACAAAAAAACTTTTTTAAATTAAAAAAGGTCTTAAAAACTTCTGAAAAAGTAATAGTAATTATTTTCTTCCATATTTCTTTTGCAAGCAGTTTGAATATTATTTGTTTCTAATTTAATTTTGTAAGTGTTGATGTGTTACTCAAGTTTTTCACCATTTCATATTTGATTTGCACTCTTTTGTATTTTTTCAAAAAGAAGCTGATTTTGTGTCCTGCCACAAAAATATATTGTCCAGTGAAAGTAAACGTGAAAGTAGCTTGCATACACTTTCAATCAAAAATGAATCTATTGTCCACAAAGTTAACAAAATGGTAACAACCAAGAACTTTTATACCTTTTCAACTTATTCTGATATCTTTCATAGAATTCTATACAATAGCTTTTTCTGGAATCCAGAATCTCTGCAAGATTGAATATGACTTTCTGATATTATATATGTCTGTCTCTTTTTGCTGTGGTATTGTCAAAAGAAGAAGACGACTAGATGATGATCATCTTCTTCCTATCAAAGTCTTTCTCTATTCTATTCATATGCAAGTGATGTCATTTCCTTTTCTTCTTCTCAAAGTAACTTTTTCACAGCCATGTCGCTAGCTCTACCTAAATCCATTTTATGCAAAATAGACTCAACTTTGCAAAATGATACAAATGAAATATTACACTGCAGGGCTTTTGTACTCTATCAATTTCAACTGCATTTGACTAAAATTATCCTTATTTCCTAAACACATTTGGCATGCACAGTTCATATATAGCCAACACCTGAATTACTTACTTTTTCAGATATATGTTAACTCAACATATATATCTTTTAGCATAAAGAAAATGGAATTTCAAGGAAGCTCTACATAGTATACAGAATAAAGAAAGAAATTACCTTAGAGAGAAATAGTCTCAAGGGCTAACTCTCTCTTTCTCCTAGCTTCTTGCATACATCTACGAAACACTAATAGCTTACTATCAAAGAAGAGAAGGAATAATAGAATGGTATTTTCCTTTTGACTCACTCAGCAAAAAAAGTCTTGAAATGAAACTCTGAGCTTGTCTTTCACTAAAAGAACTGTTGCCCCTACTTCTTACTACTATAGTTTCCATCTGAGCACCCAACTGCGATCTCTTTTTTCAGATTGACGTTTTTATATAGAACGACTTTTGTATGTAGGTAAGACACACATATCTACTTTGAATTTGAAAGACTACTGAAAAAAGAGAGAAGAGTCATTGCAAGAATAAGTCTCTCGTCTCATGATTAGAGTGACTTTTCTTCTCTCTAAAAGGTAAAAGCTCTTGAATTCTCAATGCTCTTCTATAGGTATAGGTAAATGTATAATGTAATGCAATAGAAGACAATCATCTCATGAAATATATACATATAAGAAAAAAATGTATATTGATTGAGTGCTTGCAGCTCACCGTTTCTTCAATTTCACTTTATTTTGTCTTTTCCAAGAAGTATGCAGAGTGACAGACATTTTCACGTCTTTTACATGTAACATTATATACTCTAAAGTGCATTATTGAAATTTCTTCGTATCAAGGAAGAAAGAGAGAAAAGTAGAGCAATGAAATAATGGAAAGGAAGTCTAATGTTCTCTTTCTCTCTACATGTCCTCGATCAAAACCACAAGTCAGAAAGCAGCAAATTAAATCAAGCGTGTCGGTGACAATAGAAAAGTTCAAAATAGAATTACAAATGTAAAGTGCCAATTCTCTCCTTCTCTCTCTTTTGTCTAAAGTTATACTCAAGATCATACAGATAAAGACGACTACACACTTCTTATACAATAGCAAGTACTCAAACTTTGCATCTCTTCATTTACTTTTGGATTTACGTACAGAACTTAAATTTCTAGTATGTGTGTGGGTAGTATCATATTTGCAATAAACAACTTTCCTCCTTGATAGGAAATGAACACTACTCCTTTTCTCTGTTACATAAGAAGAGCAAAATTGAGTAATATCTTTCGCCAAGTTATGAAATATATTTTCAACTTATATAACTACTTAGGTACTATCCATGCATAGAAGAACTTGCGAGTGATGTAATAACGTGTAGGTTTTCAGTTCCTCATTAACTCTTTCTTTCTCTCTAAGAAAACTATACAACACAACTTCACTAGATATTATACACGTTTACTTTTTCTCAATCTCGTGTTTCGCTACTCAAGAAAAGTCTTACATAACACTGCATGCTCTATATATGGAAAACTATAGTAGTTATAGAAGAATAGCAAAGCAAATTTTGAATGAGAAACACTCATTTCCTCAACACAACAGAGGAGAGAGTTGAGTTGCGAAGAAGCAATGAAAACGACTAGTTTTCCTGGCACACAAGAGAAACTCTATACTTTTCCTATCTATAATATAGTCAGGCAATCTTCAACTTTTACTGTCTTTTACCTAACCTCAATGCATGTATGTAAAGGTAAAACTACTGCTAAAGATCCTCAACAACTTTTGCTGTATCACCTGCAGAAAAAGTCTTTTCTGTAAAACAAGTTTTGAACTAACATTTTCTAAATTCTATCTCATGTGTTTTAATATTGGTTATATAGAGAAACTTCACGTAAAATCATGAAAACGAAAATATGGGTCAGAGTTTTGACGGAAGAGTGTTTTCATAGTAGGCAATTTCAATAGACAAAAGGAAAACTAAGTTTATAAATGAAAGAGATAAGACTCTTTCTCTTTAGATTCTGCATCTCGTATAAAGCAAACGAGGCATATCTAAAGTTGAATTGCTTCACTACGTATGTGACTATAGACTATACTACTACTATTCTTCTATTCATATGTCATTAAAAGCAGCATTCTTTTTGTGGCTTGTAAGCAACGAGAACACAGCTGCCTTTTGCCAGTGTACTAATATTCTTATAAATTCAAGTGTTTTCAACATCATTCTACATCAACAGGCTTTTCTCCATATTCTTAGAAATTCTTATACACACCACTGTAATAATTTTAAACATATTCTCAACACCCAAAACCAGCAGCAGCACATGAATGAGTTAGACGCATGAAGGATGAGAAACGTGCTTTGAAAATATATCATCATCTCATGTCGCTATTATATGCATGATGAACAGAAGAGAGAAGCAGCTTTTGTACTATACACTTCAACTCTTTTCTGCATATTGTCTCTGCCAAGAATTTTCTCTCTCTCTCTCTTCCTTCTTGTTCTTTCAAAAAGGAAGTGAAAGTGGAATACATATTTAAGTTGTTGGGCTATATAGAGAAGAAGAGAAGTCAGGCTAACCTTTTGTGACGTAGTGTAAATCTTTTTACATGAGAATCATCTTTTCTCTTAGAGACTAATACACACTTGGGTCTTTTCTCTTTTCCAAGAAGAAGTGGATATTGTTCTTAGAGACTACAAACAAGAAGAAGAAGGGTACGAGTGTCTTAAGGAATTTAGGCCACTAGCATTTCACATGAACTCAACTAAAAGCTGGTTTTAAGAACTACATGGAATGTCGACTTTCTTGTTGTAATGTTGCATACAAATTCAATATATAGTCTTTCAGTCCAAGTTACTATATATCACATCAGAAGAAGAGGACAAGAGCCTCAAGATGCAAGAGAGATGGACGGACACAAGGAATCGTTTTTATCCATTCCATCTGAGTAACTGTTTGCCAAAAACTCGTTGAATAATGGAATCAAAAGCTGATGGTATCTATCTCTCTCTAACTCTCAAACACATTGGACACATTCCAGCTTATTGAAGAACCTTTTCTATCTCTCACTTAGAATTTCTTCTTTCGTATCTATAATATCTTTTCTCTTTCACTTAACGTCTCTTCTTTTTCTTCTTCTTCTGGAGAGCACAAAAATATCGACAGTTATAGAAAAACCAACTACTTTTTCTTTATTGACGAAGGTATATATATATAAGAAAATGTATCTACATTGAATCTCACATATGTAGAGACTTTTGGTAATGTGAATGTGTGTTATGTGTTTTTGTGTCTATCTCTCTCTCTCTTCTCTCATGTCGTTGTCACTATATATGTACAAAAAGCTTTCTCTCGCACACTGTCACTCTACCTCTGTCTCTTTAGAAAATGTGCTTCGTGACACTAGAGACATTCTGGCTTTTTTCTATCCAATTCCACTTCGACATTATAACCTAGTAATATGAGAATAGAGAGAGAGTGAGAGTATTACCCACTCAGAAAGTCAGTTCAATAGTCCTATAAGTGTGAGACAGACTCACAGAGAGAACACAAACAAACATAACACAAGAAGAAGACTTTTTACCAGAGATTCTTTTTAGCCATCATTGAGAGTTTTGGAGCGTTTCTCCAGCTGAGAGTCTTATAAGCTCTGTTGTTCTATTCAGCACGAAAATCTCAAATGATATACATATATATATATATATTTACTTGAGGAGTCTAAGATGTGAATCTAACTTAAAGAGTTTGGACAAAAAAGAAGGTGGAATGAGAACTCATATGTGAGAAGAAGAAGAAGAAAAAAACGTATTATATTAGCCTACACGATGCCATCATTACACGCGTAGGAAAGAAAACAACAAACAGTGGATGTGTTGTGAATAGTAGTATGTTTTCATCTTCAGGATTTCAAATTCCATCTGCAACCTCATTGTTGTGACTCTCGTAGTCTCCAAGTGTGTTTCAATTGATTGGATTTGATATCTTGTTCTCCTAGATGAAAATATGCTACCTCTATGACTATCTCAATTTTGTTTCAATTTAGTAAAATGCCCCATGTAGAAGTTGTGATATCTATTTTGAAATAATTAGATAGGATTAAAAAAGGTGAAGAAAAAAGAAAACTTCACAACTTTCGACATGTTATGTGAGTCATGATATTCTTAGGCTTCAAGTCGGAGCTTAGCTCATTCTCAGGTGGCGTGTGAGGATCAAAGGACGTGACCTGAAAGATACTCTCCTGTCTTGTCCCTTCTTTCTAGACAAAAAATTTAGAAGATGGTATATAATATAAAGAGTCATCCTTTTTGCTAGGTAATGCAGTAAGCAGAGCGAGTAGCACCTCTTATGGCGACTATATGTACATATAGAAAAAGAAAAAGCATCATGCAGATGCTAATCTTCTTCAATCTTGAGTTTTTTTTCTATCTGTCTCCTTTCAATTTTGTTTCTCTACAAACTGAATGCATATTGGTTCGTACATGTATATATATAGAGCATTTAGTATGATAAAAGGAATTCAAGTTGATCACATAGTTTGATAATGTGTTCTCCTTTCCAAAAAATCACCTGCTACCACCAACACTATAGAGTTTACTCTTTGGTAAACTCATACTATGTAATCTTCTCAAGAGAACAATACTAGTACTTAGCAAACTCGTTCTTAAGTAGAAAGAAAGAGTTGAGCATCACACTATCACCTTTCTCTACTTTATCTTCCTCTTAACTTTCTTATTCGTGTTTTTGTGTCTCTCAAGAGAAACGTTAAGGAAGAAAGGCAACAACCCTTCAAAATGCAAAAGTACTCAGTGAGCAAACAAGCAAATGGGGCATGATGCATAATATAAAATCTAGTTTTCCTCAATTTGAGAACATTCTTGCTATTCTATCCGCCCAGAAGCACAATGTAACTTTTAGTTTAATTTCAAATGTTATACTCATTCACTCATTATATTCCTTGAAAAGACTTTAATTGTCTCATTTTACTCCGTAATCTTCTAGAACCTCAGATGTAACGCAAGTTAGAAAAGAATTTATATATTTGAGACTCTTCTTCTCTTCTTGCAAAAGAAAATGGCAATTAATTTTATACTTGTCTCAAGAAGAAAAAAGATCATTAAACTATTGCCAATTACTGTGTAATGGAGAAACTAAGGTAAAAGAGCAAACCTGAAGTAAACAGTGGAAGTAATTACCCAATATGTATGATAGTATGACTTCGTATAAGAATAATAATGGGTCAACAAGATTTGCTATTAAATACCTGTGCTTCTACGTATAGTACCATCTGCTCTTGTACAACAATATTGGCTGGTAACGTCTGATGAAAATGAAAGTCATATGTAGAGAAAAGAAAGTGAAACTCAGTAATAGAGCTTTCTTCTCTATTCACCAGACTAACCAAAAAAGTTCTAGGAGTTCCTAATTAGATGTTGGATGCTCTCTTCTCTTATGAGAACACCATAACCATAATGCAATATATACAGAGTAAAAGTTCAAAGGCTTACTAATGACCTCACTGCCGTCTATTGTACTTATTAGACTCTCTTTTATTATGTCATTCTCTCTCAAAGAAAAATCACTCTACTCTAGTGTAGTGCACAATGTAAGTAAGTAAGAGAAGACAAGTAAAGAAAAATGTACGAGCATAGTATGTGGGAGTTGTTCAATTTCAATGCTTATACTATACATAGAAGCTATATAGAGTATCTATATAGCAAGTTACTCACTCTCTTAATTACTTTCTTTCTTTATAGCTTTTCAAGGTATTATTCTTACTCGTTGAGACTTTTAGTACACATCGTCAGATCAAATGTAACAAGCTCAATGAAAAAAGAGAGAGAAGAGCGTTGATTGAAATGCAATTTTCTTTAAAAAAACGAAATCCTTTGCTAGTTTAATAAGACACGTGCACATATTCTTACTTCATGCAATATAGTTGTTGAAAACTTTTTTTAAGAAAAAAGACAATCACTGTAAAGTGTGTGTATATAAAGACTTACCTTGAGTAGTATACAATATGGTTCTGAGGTTTTATTTTCAGGTTGTTTGCGGTTTCTTCTTCATTCTTTTTATGTGGTCAAAGTATCTGAAAAGTTTCTTTGGGACTTTTGGAGAGGAGAAGAATAATACATTGAACAGTGAGAGTGAGAGAATCTTCTTTATATATCTCTCCTTTATAATAATATGATTCTGGAAAAAAGTTCTCGTTTTTAGCACACATACACTCACGCAGTGAATTTATCTGTCAGTTAAAAGGATTTTCAATTTCCTATTACACTGACATAGTTTTGACTTTGAGTGAAAGTGAAATGGGGTCTATAATGATAAAGGGAAAGTATTTGGTTGTGTATATCAAAGTATGCTATATCAAAGTCAGTCACACTTTAGGGTGGTTAGAGAGAAATCTTTTCCTTTTGATAAAAGAACTAGAAAGAAGGGGTGTCGTTCAACTTTTTTTAAAAGCACATGCTGAGATGAGCTCTTGGACAGCAAACGTACTTCCTGGTTAACACCATAAGTGAAACTAGTGAGAGAAAGAGAAACGGCTTCTCTCTTGAAGAGAACTTTTCTATGGAAAATTGTTCATGCGCCTACTATATCTTAAAACACATTGTATGCATGATATCTTCTATCTCTTACCACAACTGTACTATATATTTTGTCCAGTATAAAAAAGCTTATTGCTATTCAGCTTAGCACATTGAGCTTTTTGAAAGTAGCATAGATTCGAGAAAACAAATCGAATAAAATTGGAAATGTTTTTCTTGTATAGTGATTTAGAAACAAAGTATTTGAGAGACACTTGAAGATTGGAGAAGGACACATAATACAGAAAAGTCGTCATGGTTTAGCTTTACTACAAGAGTTTGATCAATGAAAGTTTAGCATTAGTGGTGGTGTATCAATAAAGTGAAATAGAGAAATTGAAAGCTTTTCAAGATGTTTAAACAAATTAAGGCAACGGTAATTTCCTAAAACACTGCATCAAAAAATATTTTAATTGACAAATATATATTTGTAATTACGTATATATAGAAATCCGAAGCCCATCGTGCAAGAGAAGAAAACTTTTATGAACAATTAAATGCACTATCAGCATCAGAAGGTGTATCAGGTGTAATGATTACAACTGAACAATGTAATAAGAACTATTTGTTGTATATTAATATTTATTCATCTAATAAGTACTAATTTACGCCGTAGGGGATTTGGTGAAATCAACTATGAATGACAAGTTGACGTATCAATATAGAGCTCAGTTACAAGCTTTAGAAGATTCAACAATGACACTTATAAGGTAATTTAATTAGATGAGATTTAAAATAATCAGCACTTCAAATTATGTTTTAAATTTATAGGGACAGTGACCATTCAAATGGAATTAAAATGTTAAGAATTGAGTCGATTAAGAATGAGATTATTCTTGGAATTGGTAACTAATTAACTATAATGAATTTATTTTAGTTTAATACTCTTAAAGTTGATAAACTAAACGTATTTTTGTAGGCAAGGATCATCGTGTTGTTGTAATCATCGATAAAAAACAGTCAGCAAAGATAGATATATATAATGATGACTTTGAATTTCAATCAATGGTCTCAGTCATAACAAATAAAAAATAAATCTTAAAATGTTATGTCAAAATGTAAAGAGTCAATAAAGATAAACAAAGAAGACAAAGGAAATCTATTTCATGAAAGAAATGTTTACGTAGAAATTACGTAATTTTTGGCGCGTAGAGTTGAAGCTGTACAATTTGCCAGTTTTAAAAAATGAATTAGCTGTAAAAACTTTTTTTATTTCAAAAACTGTGTAAAAACTAGTTTATAATATTTCTTAGTGAAGGTTTAGTTTCAGTTTTACTATAGATTAATTTTCAAGTTTTATATTTCATGTAGTTTATTTAAATTGTTCAAAATAAGATAAAATACAATTGCAAACTCAGCACTTTAGTTCCAATTTCAATAAAATCAACATCAGTAATAGTATAACTTTTCGCTTTTGGTTCTTCAATAGTATCAATTTCGATTTGCCATCGTAATTAAAATAACTTATCAAACAATTGTACATAAAAGTTAGGTCGAATTTCACTTATAGATTAGGTCGTGAAAGTTTTTACAATCTTTCATCATCTTATTACTGTGTCCTGAAAAAATCATAAAAAAGCACATTTGTTTCGTTGCTGCAAAAAAAATTAGATGCTAACAGCCAAAAAAATTGAAAATCACAAAAAAGTAAGTCAAATTATCTATTACCAAGAATGTATACGTATCAAAGTTTTTATAAAAAGCAATGATTACAGATTTCTGTGTTAAAACGTTTGGTTGTCGCGATTGTAGATTGTTTTCATGAGCTTAGGAATCAAGAAGATCATAATTTGTAATTTATGGCTAATTTCTAGTGTGTCTTCATATTTATGTCGGCGTTGGTATTGTTAGAATTCAACATGTGCGATATGATGTGATTTTTCACAGAGTTCAGAAGATGTTGTCGGTGTTTGTTATAATTACAATGAATTATAATTATTGAATTGACATTGAGTCACTTGTGTTTTAGAATATGAAAAATGATAATAGGTTGACAATTAGTTGATTAGTTTTCATATCCTGCAACTTGTGATTATGTAAGATTACATACAAACAGTGATTTGTAAATACTGTTAGTAATAACAGGATATTATTATTATAAGTTTTCATAATCATACAAGTGTAACCATCAAAACAACACTGTGTTGTGCTATACATGAGTAGTTTATAGTAGTTTCATAACTATGAACTATCCAACTAAGGCTAACAAAATGTAATAGGCTAAATTGGTTAAATTGTTAAGTCGTCAAATGCTGAGTATGCAAAATAATTTATTTCTAGCCATTTCAATATGGATGGGCGTATTAATTTTTTAATGCCTTTGTCACAAATGCTTTGTGTCATGTTTCTATTTTCTAACATATACAGGCTTATCTAAATAGAAAGACAGACAGGGATTTGCTGTGTCAAATGATTTTATGAATTTTATGACTCATGACTAAAGTCATACTCAAAGAAAAAAGAGAGGTCCATGTAGAATGTTGAATTTAATAATATTAGTTACTTTATGGGCAAAGCAGTAGTGTCAAATATCTTTACTTTATGTCAGCTCAGCTTATATGTTGAGAATAGTTGCGATACATATTATATACATATACAATATTTCCCTTTTCTGCTCTCTCTTGTCCTTTCTATATGTTGTTTATCTTTTAATTTTATGTGCAGTTGAAATCTTGAAATGCCATAAACCTCTTAGTCATAAAGTCCAACAAGAAGTTGAGTCAGAGTAGGTAACAGTTACATCTTTTTCTCTATCATCCATATCGACGATAGTAGGCATAAACAATATAAAAGACCGACGTACTCGAGTACAACTTACTAACGTTTTTTCCTCATTTTGTTGAATCTAATGAGAAATTTTTTCTTTTTTGGTTTGTTTATTGATTTTGTTGTTATTAAATAGAAAAGTAAGAAAAACTTCTTCAAGTCTTCAAAGAGACCACAACACTTGAGCCAATGAGTGCACTTCTTCCACTACCACATTATTTAATGATAAATATCCCAGTTCTTCTTCTTCTTCTAAAAATTCAACAATTAGTATTATTATGGCTCTTGACTTGTGCAACAGCGCTACTTCAGAAATTCTCAATTCAGCATTAATTATGACACCTTTAGTAATAGAAAAACAACAAGATCAAACCCAAACTGCTCAATGGGCTACAGAAGCAATGAAGTTAATGGAAAAAGGAGACTTACTTAAAGCTCTTCATTTCCTTAATCTGTGTTTGGATGAGAGTTTTCGTCAAAAAGTATTAGAAGAAAGGCAAAATGAGGAGAAAATTAAAAATGATAGCTCTTCAACAATAACAACATTAACTAATGGGAGTACAAATACTACTAGCAATGGTGGTTCACAAGAAGATTTAGTTAAAAGTTTAGAAGAATTTGATATTTCTACTGCAGATGAAATAAGTCTACTTGAAAAAAGGTGTTTAGTTTGTATGAAATTACGTCAGTATGATAAAGTGTTGCAAGATTCGCAAAGGATTCTAGATAAGAAGAATGATCATTCTGTTGCATATAAATGCCTACTTTCCGCTCTTTGTAAAACCAATAAGGTAAATTATAAAGTGAATTTTTTTTGGCTTTTTTGTGCTTAGCTTTGATGTGATGATTTGGCTTTAGAATTTGAACTCCAATTAGGATAAAAGCTTGAATTTTTTTTTATATTTTAGTGGTGCATATATATTTTTAATGCTTTATCAGAGGACAATAAATTTTATTGCTCATTTCACTATATGTATAGTACACATAATTGTATAAATACTACCCCTTCCTTTTTAAATGCGTTGTAATGTTCCATTATATTTAGCAAAGTAAAGAGTTTTAGCCAAAACCAAATATCGCCATATGTCAATTACTGTCTAGTATTGATTCATGCTTTCAGTAGCAGGCGCAATTTTTCATTGAATTACTTATGCAAACTTATAAAATCATATTATAAATGTGAGACAGTTACTAATAATAAGTGATAAGACAGTTCATTCAAATGGATATAATATATAATAATTTGTATAGTACTATTACGTCTCTTAGTTCTTTGACATACTTTCAAAAAACACGTCTTCCTGATAATAGTGCTAGCCTCCATTCTCTCCATTAGTTTTCTACCCAGTTGAAGGTTTTCAAGTTAATTTTTTTATCTTGTAACGGTTTTAATTAACCAAGACAAGAAGAAATCATCTATTGACACGAATTCAAAAATAATAGTAGAAATGCAGTGTACATAAAACGTTATAGTTACGTAGTGCAAAGTGCTTATTTATTTGCTACGCTAATTGATATTTAATGTTGTCAGTTATTGTGTTCTAAGAAACTCTATTTTGATGATGTTTTTTAGCTGGAAGAGGTCAATGAGATTTTGAAACTGTGGAAAACAAATAGTCCGAAAAGTATGGATATGGTTCAGTGTAGAACAAAGTTGGAAGGTTTAATGACAGCTATTAAAACTGGAATTGAGCCTTCAGAAGCTTTCTCTGAGCTTGAAGAAAAATTAGGATTAAATGATTGGCTTTTAGGAAGAACTATGACTGATCCTCAATGGAAGTAAGAAAGAGGATCAATTCAATTGATATAAAAATTTGTGTGTTAATATTTTTGTGAATTCTTTTATTTATTTAACATTTACAAACAGATATCGTCCATTACCATCAGGACAAAATACTTTTGTACTTTGCTTACAATTTCGTTTTGGTCATTGTGCACTTGGTAAGTTGTTATTCTTTTGATTGTTATTTTATGAACCTCCTATATTATAAATAATATTTAACTAAAGGTGAAAAATGTCCGGAAGCTCATGGAGAAAAGGAATTGGAAGAGTGGAAGAAGCGTTCTGCAATTGCGTAAGTCATTAGTATGAGTAGGGTAGAAGAAAGTTGTTTCTTACTTACTTAGAAAATCTTTCTTCAAGTAGCCATTAAAAGTTATAAAGACGACATATATATTTCATAGATATTGTGACATTATTACTTTCATAAAGTAATAATGAGTATATAAAGTTTAGTAGTTTATTTCTTTTATCTTCCTATACTACTCTCTCTATCGCTCTTATTCTTTCTGTACTCAATTAAAATTTTGTATTATTGCCGTCATTTACAGAAATATCAATACTTTACTGGACTCTATGAAGTTAGATACTGAAAGGTATGTACATATATATTCAGTTTGAACAATAACAAAAAACTAATTTTATACTTCTATCTATATGAATTGGTCTAATAATTTCTCCTTACAGATCTTATATCAAAACTATTCTCGATCGTATCCAAGAAGTTGATGATGAAAGGAAGATCTTATCAGATGATATTCCTGATGGTGTAAAAATTAAGTAAGTTGTTTTGTATCAAATTGATTTGCACTACACACATAAATAGGGTCATAGTAGTAAATTCTTATGTCTCTTGAGATAAAAATATGTAGAACGTGTATGCAAAATATATGAATATAAGGTAGTATAGTAGGCCAGTTACGTAGTGTATATAATTTAATTTACTCTCTCGAGTATCATCAACTCTTGTGACATAAAGAGAGACAAGGGAAATCAGAAACACTTTCTTCTTTCGGTTCTTCTGTTCTCGTTTTCTTCACACTTTTGTACTTTTGTAGACCGAGAAAATTCATTTTACAAATTATGAGTGATGTATGAGATGTAATTAAAATATGACGTATTCTTCTCTTTCTTTCTTTTCCCAGATGTTTAGAACCTCTAAATGCTAAAGTGACGTGTGCAAGAAAGATGAAATCATATACATGGAAGTTTGCTATTGAAACGAAAAAACCTTTAGTTTATGTTTGTCTTTTACAAGATATTCACCGGCAATATTTTCAGATTGGATCTTCATTTTTTCATGGATTAAATTCAAATAAAACTAATCTGAAAACAGGAGTAAAACTAGATACTCCGGTAAGCAATAATTTCATGATGATATTCTCGTTCATATCATGCTAGCTATATATATTATTAAATTATATTCTGATTTTGATGATGATATAGTTACAAGTTCTCCATTGTAATGTAAGCCCAACGGCAACAGCGTTGACAAAATCCAATTTTACATATAGTGTAGAAATCATCTTTACACCAGAGTCACAAGTATTTGGAATGTTTCGACAACAAGTACTATTTGATTTTGATGAAGAGCCAAAAGTGATGAGAAACATTTCAGTGGAAGTAATTCCAGATGATAAAGTTAATAGTAATAGTTCTGATGCCTTAGGAGAAAATATTCAACTGAGCAATGGGAGAAAGTCAATCAGTCCAACGACACTTGATTCTTCTTCTGTTGTAGTTCATGGAATCAATTCTAAAGTAACATGGAATTTTGGTAATGCTGAATTAGTTGATGGAGTTTCAGGTATAATAATGAAAAGTTTAAAATTTAATACGCTTACAGACATTAATTAATTTATAATCAACAAATTAATTTATATAGGAGAAAGAGTTACATCTGAAAAAGTTGGTTTTGCTTTAATTAATGGAATGTCATTAATGAAACCTGATTGGGAAGAGCGTAATGAACCACTAGCTGCATCCAATTATAAAGAAAGAATGAGTAAGTCAAATTGAGGGTGGTATACATATTTTGCACGTTAATCATTGTAAATTATTTTTATAGGATATTTTCTAACTCAAGAAGAAAGAGCTAGACAAGAAATTTTAGCAAAATACAATGTAACAGCTCAGTTATCCATGATGAAAAGTTTTACATTAATAGGAGGTTATACAGATGGTATTACAAGATATGCTGTTGATGGTGCTTTATATGGACGTATGACTTTATTCAGAGATGTTTCAGAAGATACAGCAGTAGGAAGATTAATATTAAGAAGCTGTAATAGTGTATTATTAACAAGAACAGAAGAAGCAAGAAAAAATGATGGAGAAAAACCTAGAGTATACTTGGCTCAAATATCTGACAAGACGAAAAATGATGTTTATATTGAACTTGGAAGAACTTGTGTTGAAGAATTAAAATTGAAAGAGCTTGAAGCCTATTCATTTGATATTCAATTTCAATTAGATAGAACAGCTTTTATGGAACAAAAGAAAGTTGTTGATAGACTTAGTGATCATCATTTAAATATGTTATTTCCTAATTTTGATTTAGATGGGTAAGTTAAGAAAGTTTTAAAGTATTTGTAAAGATAATAGTCTTTAAATAATGTATGTAAATTGCGATTGTTTGATACAGGTCTACTAACATTCCTTGGAATCCAGTTAAGCAATGGAGTGTTGACTCTCAAACTACAAAGAGACTAAATCCAAAACAAAAAGAAGCATTAATTGCTATCACAGCAGAGGCTTCAGTTAAGTTGGCACCTATTCTCGTGATTGGTCCTTTTGGTACAGGAAAAACCTTCACTCTAGCACAAACTATTAGAAAACTTTTAAGTCAAGAAAACAGTCGCATCATGGTTTGTACACATTCAAATAGTGCTGCAGATTTGTAAGTTGTATATTCAGTCCATTATTATTGTTATAATTTGTGAATATAACTTTGCAAATATCGTCTCACATTTCTTTTTTTAGATATATTAAAGAATATTTGGATCCTTGGGTTAAAGATGGATTTGAAGAGGCTAAACCATTACGTATTTATTATGCTTTGAGATCGTTAAACTCTGTACATACTACAGTGTTAGATGTAAGTAGAAGATTCATTATACAACTAAATAAATCTATCTAATATAAACAATCTTGATTTTGTCTTTCTACAGTACTGTTTAATAGAGAATTTAAGATTTAGGCCACCAACAGTAGAAGAAGTTTTAGCTCATAGAGTAATTGTAGTCACATTATCAACATCATATATTCTTATGGATTTAGATCTTCCATCTGATACATTTAGTCACATATTATTGGATGAAGCAGCTCAAGGTATAAAAATTTATAATTTATGCTGAACAATATAATATATATTCTTTTCTTTTTGAAGCAATGGAATCGGAAGCAATTACGCCATTGATGAGTGCTGGAGAAAATACAAAATTAGGTAAGATAATAATTTAAAAGAAATCAAAGTTTTTTACTTCTAAACTAATTATTGTAAATCATTATCTAACAATTATTTAGTATTGGCTGGAGATCATATGCAGTTGAGCCCAGAACTATTTTCTGATATTGCTCGAACTATGCACTCGTCTTTATTAGAGAGACTTCATTGCACATATCCAGATAATCATCCTTGTAAATTGATGTTATGTGAAAATTATCGTTCTCATTCTGCAATTATACAGGTATGTATGAGTATTTTATTTGAAAGAAAAAAAGAGTAATGTATGCTAATTGAAGTCTTTATTATTTTAGTTTGCATCTGAGGCTTTTTATACTAAAAAGTTGGAATGTGGATTAAGTCAGCCTGTACATGATAAGTTTTATCCACGTAAGTCATTAAGATTTTGGAATTTTTAATAGCATAGTCAAGCATAATGTTGCCAATGAGATTAGTAGCTAATCTCATTGGCAACATAAGTTATTATAGGTTAATATCGTTGATCTTTTATGTTTCTCTAGTTACATTTTTTGCTGCAAGAGGAGAAGATATTCAAGATAAAGATTCAACTTCTTATTACAATATGGCTGAAGTATTTGAAGTTGCAGAAAGAGTGTCAGAATTAATTTCTTCTTGGCCACAAAGGTATTATATAGATGTAATAATAATTGTTTACTGGTCAATTTTTTAATATGAAAAATATTTTGATTTAAGATGGGGAGATTCGCGAAGTGAAAACGCTATAGGAGTTTTGGTAATTTCAATTAGTACAAATACATATACATTTTTTAAAGTAAGATGCTATATAACTTATTATATTTTTTTAATTTAAAGACACCATATGCTGATCAAGTCAGTCGTATCCGGCATCGATTAAGGAAGAAAGGATTATCAAATGTATCTGTAGAACGTGTATTTAATGTCCAAGGAAAACAATTTCGAGCTGTATTTTTAAGTACTGTTAGAACCCATAAACCTTGGGTCAGAATTTTGCCAGAAGCTGTAGGAAATGAAGTAGATTTAGGTTTTTTGTAAGATTTTACGCACGACTCATATTTTTTATGAATTTACTTATTTACAATCTAATTTCTTGATTTATACTTATTTAGCTCGAATCCAAAACTATTAAATACAGCATTGACAAGAGCTCAGAGCTTGGTAGCTGTAGTTGGTGATCCTGTCTCACTATCGTCATTAGGAAAGTGTAGAAGGCTTTGGGAAGGTTAGTTTCTCATTTTTCATAGGATAGTTTTTACATGAAAAAAATCTAATTTTCTCTTTCTGTATTTATAGATTTTATTCATATTTGTCATGAAAACAAGTCACTGTATGGAATGTCTTTTACGCAACTGAAACAAAACATTCTGGGAGTAGAAATGAGAAGTGTATGGGGTTTTAATCCTTTAGGTATGTAGTTATTCTTAACATTAACATGATTCAATCTTGAATTCAATATTTCATTTGCAGCTGAAGAATTCACAATGGATAAAGAAGGAAAATTACCTAATAGAAAGAAACTTGGCTTGTTATCTCAGACTGTGGCTAAAAGTATGAAAAAATCTCCAACGCCGATAACAACAACAAATATTTCAAGTAATTTATCTTCTACATCGTCTTCTGGATCATCAAGTAACAATTCTAGTGCAACAACTGTTGTATCTGTAAATTGTCGGCCACCACCAACACAAACAAATCGTAGCAATACAGCATGGACTGCTGCTGCACCTTCTAGTAATATTGCTGTACCATCATCAACATCATCAAAACATTTTCCACCTCTTCAACAACAAGCTCATCCAGCTGCACCACCATATCAAAGTGGACCACATCATGGTCCTCCGGTAAGTTTTTTTTGAAGCAAAAAACATTGTCTTTAATAATTGTAATTAACATCAATGTATTTACATTTTAGGTAATGGTTCCTTATTGTCCTCCTCCTATGTATGGTGCTGTTTCACCTGCTTTGTACCATTTGTCAGCTACTCAACATCCAGCATTTATTCAGCCAATTATACCAAGTGTAGCAAGTTTAGCTCATTATCATCAAACATATAGAAATATGCATCCACAAAATTATTCACATGGACCACCACTACCAATGCAACATGGACATAATTTATATAATAATAGAATGCCATCACCAGCAGCAAGTTCTCATCATTATCATCATGCTCCTCCTCCTCCTCCACCACCACCAACAATGCAACAACAACAACAAATTCCTCCAATGCAACAACATCAATATGCAACTGGAGCTCCTTTATTATATAACAATAATAGTGGAAGACGCCCAACAGGAGGTCCTAGCCCTTTACAGCAACAACATATATATCCACAACAAACTGCAAATATGATGACACAAAATCAACAACAACAACAAATTCATCATCCTGTTGTTCCTTCTCAACAAATACCACATCCTCATCCAGTTGCTAACAATAACTGGCCACAAGCAAGTTTTCATGGTCATAATAATGCTCCTCCAAATGATATTCATCATCATGGACAACAGCAATTGCAGCAAAAATTACGTTCGCAGCAACCACAATTTTCAAGAGAGGAAATATTAGCTATTAAACAATTTGTTGATACATATATGCAAAATAATCCAGAAGATTCAAGTTATCCACAATCAGTGGTAAGTGGAGGAGTTTCAATGGGACAATCTAATATTACTGATGGTTATGGAATGAACACTAATAATTATCCTACTACTACTACTACTGCTACTTCCAATACCGTTCCTGCTTCTTCTAACAATTACAATTCATTATTAATGAATAATCATAATACTAATAATGCTGCTACTAGCATTTATCAACAACAACCTACTCCTCCTTCCTCTTATTATAATATGCCACAACCAACTAATAATAAATCTACTATTATTTCACAGCAAAATCAACAACAACATCCTCCAACAATACAAACAAACTTTTCACAAGCTCAACAACAGCAATTACAACAACAACATTCTTATAATACTACTAATGAAAATATGTTATATTCAAGTAGTATACAAAATCCAAGAGCCATTTGGCCAAATTATGATTTGTTGTATGATCATCATCATAATAATACTTCTGACAATATTAATGGAATGTCATCAGCTAGTAGTAGTAGTGGTTTTGGATATAATCCATTAGATACTTCAACGTCATCTCGAAGTTCTGGATTTTCTGGAAATCTTTATAATTGTCCATTGACACGTCAAGCATTTGAATGTGGTGGTGGTGATAATAATTTAAGTTCTAATAATGATGGTCTTCATGGTCGTAGTTATGCAAATGTTCTCAAGTCAGTCAAAACTACAGCTGCAGTAGGAGCTTCACTAACTCCAGGAGGAACAAGTATTTATTCTTCTACTAACTCATCATTATCAAATGCCAGCACTACTACTGGTAAATTTCAAATACAACAACCAATGCCAATGTTAGGAAGTCATTTTCCACAATTAGCTCAACAACAACAAGAAATAACTTCTTCACGTCAACTTCAGCCAGTTCGTCCTACGGTTATAAAAAATATTAAATCTTCTTCTTCTGTTGGAAGCTCTAGTGGAAATTTAACTCCAAAAAAGAATAGGAAAAAGTAGTTATTGGATCCTATAAGTTACTAGTATGTTGTATAGTTGTAGATAGATAGATAGTAATTTAATTTAGATATGTTGTTAGATTAGAAGTTTTAATTTCAGGTTGTTGCAGAAAATTGTAAAAAATGAGATATATATAATATAGAGAAATCAGCAGTTTGTTTATAAATATGATCAGTTTGATCTCTAATAATCTCTTGAAAAGAAATGTGAATTTATGTATTTGTAAAAAATGAAGCTAATCTCAAAGTTTGAAGTTATGAACTTTAAAAAGATGATATATAAAGGTACCTTAAATGAAAAAAAAACTAGATGTAAAAATATTATTGTAATTAACGACAGTATTTATATAATAATCCAAACAAGATCATGATGAGTGAGAAATAAGAAGTAAATAGGTTATGATATATATATATATATATGAAGTAGATATAGGATTCTTGTGCAAGGTTTTTCACCTTTACAAACTTTTGTAAGGTTTTTCCCTTGCACTTTGACTTGATATGTTGTTTTGTTCAACACAACAACAGATCAAGTCAAAAGTGAATGCTAAGAATCAATCAATAATTTAATAAAATAATTGTAACTGATACTGATAATTTTCAATTATATTATTTATTGTAATTCGCTAAAAAATTATCAAAATATTTTTATACAATTTTTTGTTGTTTTTTTTTATCGCCGCAACTCTAACAATTATATTGTATTTATTATGATTTCATTTGTCTTTTCTTATTGGATTATTTATAATGTAAAATTTGTTTAAAATATTATTAAAAGTGATAAAAATTTTCAAAAATGTCTATAAAAAGTACTTATTTACTTGATTTTTATCTCTAGTTATCATTATACCCCGTTTTTATAGAATATATTGGCGCGCTGGACTACCACATACTTGTTGAAGAGAAAACAAAACACAAAAAAGTTTCATAACAAAAAAGTGAATCACTGATCAGATCAACCTGAATCGTCAACGATGGCAAGTTCAGTTGAAAAAAGTGTTTGGAATTCAGAATCTTATTTTTTAGCTCCACAACGTGTCAAATTTTTATCAGCTAAAGCAGAAGAAAAATTGTTAGTCCCAAATGATTCCAGAAAAGGAAAGAAACCAAGAAAAGGTCAAAGAGGTGCTGGTGGACGTAAATCTGCTTTACCCAAAAGACCAGATTTTTCCTTTTCAAAAGAATTGGCAAAAATCTCTGATCCAAATTCATTTATGAATGATGACTCTATGAAACATGAAAATGAAATACAAGATTTATTGGAGAGTTATAGACAAGATTTTTCAATTTGGCTTTCATTGTTAAAGTAATTTGTTTTTTTAAAGCTATCATTATCATTGATAATATAATAATGATTTCTACTTTTTATTTCAGTGAAGAGTTCAATATTATGTTATATGGATATGGTTCCAAACTAGAATTATTAAAAGAGTTCAAGACATTGTTGATGGATGACTACATAGTTATAGGTATTAATGGATTGTATCCAAAAATGAATGCACGAAAGGTAGGTGCAAATAAGTATTAACATTATATTATAAGCAAATACTAATTTTAAATATCTATTTAGTTCCTCTTTGATTTTTGGGAAACACTTGATCTTGACTTAGACAAACCTCGTGTTACTAGTGGATCAACTGTAGAAGATATTGCAGAATATATGAAAAAAAGCTTTGAAAGATGAGAACCATGATAAAGTATTTATTGTCGTCAATAATTTTGAAAATATGGCATCACATCATCCACAATTATTAGCAGCTTTATGTCCTCTAGCTGGATTAAAATTTGTTCATTTAGTAGCAACT
Source organism: Oncopodura yosiiana (assembly GCA_009869805.1). Taxonomy (NCBI): domain Eukaryota; kingdom Metazoa; phylum Arthropoda; class Collembola; order Entomobryomorpha; family Oncopoduridae; genus Oncopodura; species Oncopodura yosiiana. The sequence continues at coordinate 26,814 of VCNE01001419.1, forward strand.
TGTGACGTTCACAACTCTCTTGCTGGTAAGTTTCACAAAATAAATAATAAGTTATGATTTTATTGACACTAATTATTAATGATATTTTGTATACTTTTAGGTGTAAATCAATCACAACTTATTCAACTAAATTTTAATATGGATTGAATGTGCAACTTTTATTCCATATGCACTTGAATTTACTTGGATGTCTCATAAATTCTCAGGAAAAACAGATCAATTAAGTGGAAAACAAGCATTGGATCATGTCTTCAAAGCATCAACTCTAAATGCTAAAAAAGCATTCAATATTCTAGCATCATTACAACTTGAGAAGCTTAAAAATATTGGTGAAAAAAGAAATAAATCTCGTTCTTCTAAAGCTACATTTAATGGAGTTGAATTTAGAGAATTTGCTACAAAATTAAGAGAAGCATTTATTGCTCATTCTGATACTACAGCTCAAACATTGTTAACAGAATTTATTGATCATAAACTTGTTACTAATGTTAGAAATAAGTTAACTATTGATTTAGAAATTGATGTACTTGAAGAAGTTGTAAAGAGTGCTGCTAATTAATTTTTTGTAAAAATATGTATTTTTTCATGATGAACAAAGAAAATAAATGAAGCGTTTTCATACAATAACTAACGCAATGCTATCATAGAAACTCAATGCTGCGATTCTTTTACATCACAAAAGTTTGAAATCATCTGTCAAAGAAAACAACTGATTTTGAAAGTTCCGTGAGAAAAAATTGATTTTATTGAATTAACAAAGTCATTCAAACAAGAAGGATAATTGGAAAAGTAGGTGTTGTACTAATTTAATTTCAGCATAATGGTAAGTTCTCGATTTGTTTGGAACTTCAAATTAGAATTAAAACGATGAATAACGAACTAACTTTATCTATAATTTATTTTCAGTCAAACGAAGTTGAAGAGGCGATGAAGCGAATTCTTTCGCATAAAGGTGTTGTGGGACTAATTGTTATTAATCATGAAGGTAATTATAATTAAAGTACACTAAAATGTATAGTAAAGTTTTAATTTTACATATCTCGTTGTTTTTCTTATCGCAGGTATTCCAATCAAATCGACAGTTGAAAATGCTTTAAGTGTCCAGTATGCTGCACAAGTTACTCAATTGGTCGATAAATCTCGTTCAATGATTAAAGAACTTGATGGTAACAATGATCTCACATTTATTCGGCTACGAACAAAAAAGCATGAAATTCTTGTTTGTCCAGGTGCGTGTAGTATTTATATATTTTTTTTGAAAGTGTGTCAATTAATTAATTGATTGTTTATTGCTTAATTATAGAAAAGGAATATGCATTGATTGTAATTCAAAATCCAATTGAAATCTAAATCAAGATCACAAGCTAAGGAACATACTAAAATTAACGATACTTTGTACTATGCTTATTTATAATAACTTATTTTAAGTCGTATTATACTTCATAATATGATGCATACATACACACTTTGTATATATAAATTGTACACAAGAAGAAAGAAAACTACTACTAACTAATGTTAATATATGCAAGACCAATTGATTGATATAAATTCACAAAATGGAATAATATAAATTATTTATTTGATTGTATAAGTATACACTTACACATATATTTTTTGTATGGATGGCACTACATAGAGTTTTAAGTAAGTACACTTTTGTGTATCAGTTTTGTAGAAGAAAAGTAGTTTTAGCCAAAAACTAGTAGAAGAATATCATCATTTATATAGTAGTAATATGGTAACTTTGATTTAATCACAATAAATTGTGAATATAGATTGTACTTTTTTGTTTTCTTTTTTAGTCATACAATGATTTACGACTGACAGTTCT
>VCNE01001420.1:0-39983 GCA_009869805.1 Oncopodura yosiiana
CATTTCCTCCAACAATTCTTTTTTGTGGTAGTAATGGAGTTACCTGTTAATCAATAAATCATAAAATTTAGAAAAACCTTCACTTCATTTTAAGCATTTTAAACTTACTCCACATCCAACATCTGCATAAGCCAGCGTTACATTAGGTAATACTGTCGTTGTCGAAATAGAAGGATTGATAAATATCATCGTAGTATCCGGTGCAGATTGACTCGTACTTGTCACATTATTATTACTACTACTTTGAGTTATAGAATAACTAACAGGTTCTTCAGTAGTTGTCACAATTTCATCACTAGCACTTGTCGTAAAAGTAAATGGTGGCTTTTTAGTACTAGTTGAAGTCGTAGTTGATGTTGATGTTGTCGTCGTCGTTGTAGAGCTAGTCAAGTTTTTTCTCAACCCAGTAACAAATGGTAGAATCAAATTCTCATCAGAAGACTCATAAGAAGATGTACTAAATGTATTACTAGCTGTAGAAGTAGCTATTGGCAAAGAAGAAGAAGAAGAGTAATGATGATTTTGTGATTTATTATTATTATTTTGTTGTTGATTTGTTAATAATTCTATTAGTATCGTTGGCTTTTGCTCATAGTGAGGATTATCTTCTTCAGAAGAGCTTGTTGTACTCGTCGAGTAGAGTAAATTATTTAATGTTACGAAAGGCAAATGTTGTTGTGATGACTGAAGTAAAGCGGAAGATGCTGACGCCGAAAGACTTGAAGGTGGTGGACGAAATTGTATTAATGATGATGCTATTGGCCTTTGAGTTGTTGTGGATGTAGTAGAAGTTGTTGTTGTTGTACGTACATTTTCAAATATTGATGATGCTAATGATGAGCTTGGAGCACTTGATACAGTGCTACTACCTTCTTCACTCTCACTAGTATTTTCGAGTGCTGTATTTTTCTCAAAGTGGCAACATGACCCAAACATAAAACTATCGACGCATATGCCTATAAATAAAGAAAAAAAGAAATTAAACATTGTCACATAGTATATACTACATGACATATAAAGTGACAGAGACAATTGAAAGGTAAAAAATTAGGCTACTGTGTCTCTGCGTGACTAAATCAATTGTGACTAACCCAAGTGTTTTCCTTTTCCCCTCAGACATTCCTATAAACAATATATATATATACAATAATTAGCATAGTATATATATAGTCAATATAATAAAAAAACAAATATATACCCAAACAAACATGCAGACTCCTTTAAGTTCAGCAGCACTTCCACCTCGCTCTTTTCCTTCTACCAAAATTGTACATGGTTTTGAACGAAAAAAAAAAGAAATTAAACATTGTCACATAGTTATAAACATGACATATAAAGTGACAGAGACAATTGAAAGGTAAAAAATTAGGCTACTGTGTCTCTGCGTGACTAAATCAATTGTGACTAACCCAAGTGTTTTCCTTTTCCCCTCAAACATTCCTATAAACAATATATATACACAATAATTAGCATAGTATATATATATATATATAGTCAATATAATAAAAAACAAATATATACCCAAACAAACATGCAGACTCCTTTAAGTTCAGCAGCACTTCCACCTCGCTCTTTTCCTTCTACCAAAATTGTACATGGTTTTGGACTAATCTTATACGAACCTTAATGAGAAAAGTAAAAATACAATGAGTTAATGGCTATACAACTGCTTAGAGTCTTTAAACTCTTTTTTTAAATGAGTGTAGGGCGTGTCATATGTAGTAATAATTCTATTGTTGTTCATCTCTTCTTATGTGAAAGTGGTTAAATGTCTACTGCTGACTAATAGGCTAATACTCGACTCTATATACTATAGTAGTCAAGTCGGTTGTTGAGTTTAAGTAGAAGTGAAAGTTTTTTGAAAGAATATATCATCATCATCATTGTCAGTCACTTAGTTATTGTCATAATACTAATAACAATAATAAATTCATGACATGAGGTTGCGTGACTTTAGTCTATTATATACTACCTTAGTTATATTTTTTATGAAACGCGTGTATGTGTGTGGCTTGAAGGAGGATATGAGCACTTTTAGTTTTTAACTATATAGCTTCATGAATCATTCATCACAACAATATTGCCAATTACAATGGAAATACCTCTATCACTATTCAACTATTCAACAAGTAGTCATCATAAATAGCCTTACGTCAAAACACCTTTCGATTTCAAAATACTTTTCAAAACAAAATTTCCATTTGTTACTCAACTTATTCTATATATGACTAAAGAAAGTTTCCCTTTCCATGGAACTTTGTAACAATAATATATTATGAGACTCCTCCATTTATTTTTTGCATACCGGCATCGTAGCGTATGTATATGCAACGTGTCACATACGCCTACTTTAATACATATTAATTTTTTATAGTATATAATTTTTTGTTCTATAGTGACTTACTGCGCTTACCATTAAACTCATCAAATCCTTTAGTAAGACTGGAGCACAATAATAGTAGCACTAAACACAATTTCCCACAATGTTGTACTCTTCTTCTAGTCGTATGAGTTGATAAATAAAAAAGGTAACTCATTATTTCTCTATTATGTCATTTTTCACTGATTTTTTTGTATGTATCTTAAGAAGCTTCAAGTTTGTTGAAGTCAGATGATGTCTTGTTACAATTTCATATTTCTTCTTCGTCGTCTTCTTCTCATACACACTTCTTATAGTACTTCACTCTTCTCCAAAAAAAACTTTTTTTCCAAAACAAACGTGTCTGTCTTTTTTCAAGTCTAAAAACATATGTATGTATGTCAAAAAGTGCTACTGCTGTCGTGTCCTACTGACATACTAAAATAGATTATAACAACAAGAAGTGAGTGAGTGAGAGAGAGCTTACTTACTAAACTAAAGCTGTGAAGTGAAGCTTCTTCTTCTTACTCTCTTGGCTTCTGTGTGTTTGGTTTGGTTTCAACAAGGCTTTAGAGTATATTTGTTGTGGATGTAGCTGCTGTTGATTCTATCTAAACTAAAACTACCTACCAAACTAACACTTTACTAATACACAGGTAAGCTAACAATGAAAGAAGTTGAGAAGAAGAGAGAGTTTTTTTTCCTCTAGAGATCTTGAAGAGAAGTTTTGTGTTTGAGGGGGTGGTTAAAGTTTTAACTAGGGTTAGAAGTATAAGAAGCATTGTTGTTGTATTGTAACATGAACTGAACTTTGTAGACTGCATACATAGCATTGTTGTGTACAAAGTGTTAAATGCTTGATATATATATTTTCAATGTTTAACATGCTACTTTAGAAGAATACCATCATCATCATCATGTTCATCATGTTTTTGTTATTGTATATTGAAGACTATTACTCTGCGTGAAAGTTTTGTATGTGTATATATATTTCCGTTTTTTTAACAACATTGATGATGATCGCTTTATACAATGATATAGATTTGTTGTAGAGATAGAACTCTTGAGATTTATAAGATGTCTCAAGTATACTAATCTACTAAATATATTGTAGTATATAGATTGTCTGCCAAATGGTACTAAATGATTAAATGCTCTTCGCACAGCATATCAAAGAGTCATTGTTGTGTGTAGAGAGAAAAAAAACTGGTGGTAATAATGACACAGTAAGTTTTTATTAGTGGCACAGTGAATGCACAAGGACAATACACATGCAAGCGAGAGATAGAGTTCAAAAGAAGTAATCTGGTTGCCAAAATGCAGAAACAGCTCGTGTGTGCAGAAAAAATGAGAAAGAGTGTTGTTGTGAGCACTTGAAAACTGAGTTTCAAATGAAAATAAAAATATAATAATTATGACTTTCTGATATGCGCTTAGAAAAAAAAGTTATTAGCGGTCATGAAATGAGTTGCCAGTTTAAGAAGTAATGGAAGCGTAACGTTTAATATGTTGTTCGACTCAAGTTTTTTTAAAAAGAGAGTTCAGTTGCACTTTTTGTTGTGATTTATGAGATAATTGAAGAGTAAAAAGAAGAAGATGCATCTCTTCTTGGCTACTGCTTATGCACTATTATTATTGGCACTTAAGTTCAATGAGTAAAAGCCATAAATTGAAATGGAGAGCAAAGTACTAGTGATACAGTAATCGAGTGAGTAATCTCTCAAGTCATTAAATTGTTGGCCAAAAAAATCAATCTTTAATAATTCAACTTCCCAACAACAAACGATTAACAATTTCAACAAACTTTTTTTTCGTCGTCTTATAGCATGATGAACATTATTTATTATATATGTAGTTAATGTAGTATATAGAGAGTTTTTTGTAGACTAACTGATTAATATTTCCATTTTATTCATTTTTCTAACAACTTTAATTATTGCTGCTGGAGAAGAAGAAGATGAGTGAAGAATGGGTGGTGCTGAAGACGTTGTTGTTGTAGCACTTGAAGAAGTACCACTACCACTTGAGCCACTGGCTGCTGTATTTGTATTTGTCACATTGTTACCGAGATGAAATTTCTTAAAGACTATTTGAATGTTTTCATTATGGTAAAATTTGACTGGGAATCTGTATGTATTAAATAAATGGATTTAAAGTTATGCTATATAATGATGGTTAAAATATCTCAGTTGAAATACTTACTGATTACTTATGGCCACTTGAATAGAATGAGTTTTTCCTTTAGCTGTAGTAGTCTTAACTTTAGTTGAGCTTCCATTATTGCCACTACTTATACCTCCACCATAATTTTTAACAACTAAATATATTTTTGTAACAATCTCAATAATATGACAACTTGAGAGTAGCAAGTCGCCTTTATTTTTACTATGACTTTTAGAATTGAGACAACCATTAACTAGAGTGTTTTTTGATTGATTTGGAGGTGGAGGAGGTGGAGGTAAATTCATTGCTAGTGGTGGTGGTGGTGCAGGAGGTAAAATGTTATTGCATAGTATTGGTGTATTTGAAGATGAAGATGATGACGTTGTTGTTGTTGGTGTATAAGAATGCTAAGAGAGAGAGAGAGAGAAAAGATGGAGTAGTTTTATAATATTGTAAATGTGGATTAGTTATATGAGATCTTTTTACCTCTCTAAGAACCCCTTGAAAATTCTGAAATTCATCAGAGCATTCATCCTCTTCATCAGAATCATCACCATTTTCATCTCTGCCATCAAAACGCCGTATCATTCCACTCATTAAAGAAGAGTCATTGCCAAAATAGCAAAAGAAATGAATGACACAAATATCATCTTGATACTCTGAGAGTGAGATTTTACTAATTTCATTCAGTTCATATTTATATTTGATGTCAAATGTTCTTGAGTCGAGTAAGTAGATGTTTGTTGTAGTTATAACAAGTAGAATAGGAAAGAACTGTTTAAAAAAGACATAATTAGGGTTTGCTATAATAAGATCTTATTATTAATTTCACTAATTACCTTTCCACTACTTCTACTAATTTTATAGACAATATCAGCAAACACAATTTTCTGCTCTTTGCACTTGTCCTTAGATAACAGTTCATGCCATTGAGAATTTTGTCGTAAGCGAATATAATCTCCAATGAATGGATGAGAGAGACTTCGATTATATAAAGTCTTTTTTCTATTTTTGAATAAAAGGCTAGCAGTCACTTTTTCAAATAGGCGATTTCTTTCAGTTTCAGTTAAGGAAGCCCTATACTTGTGACACTATGTGAGAAATGTAAATAAATTACATGAGACTCATAATTATCTTAAGATTTATCATCTACTTATTTATCACTTACTCTCCAACGGTGAAACATTTTTCTAATCAGTGCATTTGTTTGAAGAAGAAATTTACGACTAACAAAAAATGTCCAGTCCATGAGGCTAATGGGAGATTTTAGTCTAGGCATATTTGACTTTATGTATGAGGCTAATGTAAGAAGATAGGATTTTCTCTGTAAAAATAAAAAATGAAGGCATGAAGAAGTTCAAATTTTTATTAATAATACTTATTTACTACCTTCCACATTATAAAACTTTTCTCAATTGTAAGAACTGATTTTTTATACTTGACGTTTTGCTCTACCAAAATTTGTTTATATTTAGTCTGCGTAATAAACAAACATGAAAATTGTTACATCCAAATTATTTTCAATCAATCAAATGGCATATTATCTATCATACCTTTGCCTTTCTCCACTTTCTCCACCATCGTTGAATTTTGACACAAGCACATTTGACACGTTTCAATTTTTGCATTTCTCTCCAACACTTCCAGGCCTTTTGAATGAGAAGCACTAAGTCATCAAGTCTTTCGTTGCGATAATCTTCTAATTCACATATCTATATGAAAATACACATAAAATTTAATATTTCCTCTTTAAACATTATTATAAAAAAATTTATGGTTTCTTACAACTCCCTGTCTCTTGATAAAAACTTTTTTCAATCTTCCATTATTGCTACCACTACTACTTCCTCTTCTACATCCAGGGGCACTTGACGGTCCACCACAACAATAATCTTTTCCATATTGATAACGAAATTCACTCATCAACAAACAAACTGTTTGCTCATCAGCCTTATAACAATTAGGCCATGTGTTTAAACTTAATAATTTATATCTATTCAAGAACTCTTCCAAATTCATTGTATAATTAAAACCTTCACGTGTAATTTTAGTCAATTGAAGAAGTTTAAGATATTTCACTTGATTGAGAACTAATGCTGGCTCAATTAGATAAGGTTGTGACATTTCATTCGGTTTAATTGATAATACATAATGTTTGGCTCTTGGAGATAATTTGTTGAGTAAAGTTTGAAGTGTTACATTAAGAATTTGAGATTGTAATGGACATTGTTGTTGTGAATCTTCAGCTACAGCAACAATACTTTTTTCTCCATTAGTACAACCATTTCCATTTCCACCACCAAATAGTTCATTTAGTACAGAATTATTGCTTGAAGACAATAAATTGACGTTGACATTGAGCCGATTTTTCTCGATAAAGTTTTTGCAACTATAGTTGACTGATGTAACATAGTGTCGAAGGCTGTAATAAAAAAATAAATATATATTTAACAACTATCCATATATAATCTAGAAGATTATTTTTACCGAAAAGTATTATGAGCTTCTAAAGTGACAACATTATTTTCATGAAGAGTATTGAGTGATTGTAATTTAGGCATAATTTGCTCTTCACTTCCAATTTGATTGAGAAGCGTAAGAAGGCTAACTGGTTCATACAATTGATGCATATCTTCAAAAATTTCAATTCCAGGTGATAATGGAACTTCATCTTTTTGACTAGTAGAAAACTGTTGACCTAATTTTTTACTATATTGATCACCCCAAGAAGACCAACATTTAATCATAACCCATTCTAAACCAGCAGTTAACCATTCTTCTTGTCGTAGTCTCATTTCATACTCTAATAGAGAACAATGCAGTCTTTCATTTGAGTAATTAATTAACAGTTGTTCGAAATGATTCCCATGAATATTATTCTCAAATCCATAAGAGTCAAGTAACCCAAGTTTTTTCAATTTTATATTTATTGAAGAGTGTTGTGCAATTTTACTTCGCTCATGTTTGTTTATCATTTCTGCCAACCATAAGAAAAGTCTGTTGTAAATTTCTATACAGAGATTATTCCGTTGTTGAATAACTTGAGGAGTTGGTAAATGAACTGAGGTTTGTTTCGAGACTTGTTTTGTAAATAAAACGGATTTCCATAAAGCCACGGAAGACGATGATGATGCTTTAGTAGTAGTACACGATGATGACGAAAGTTGAATCAAGTTGGCAATATCTTGAAAATCTATTTTAAAGTATTTTAGTTTTAGAAATAAATTTGAACATAGAGTGATCTTTAATTATTTTAATACCTTCTTCAGCTCCTTCCTCATCAGAAAGGCAACTTCTCTCGCTTCCATCTATATGTATTTTTGGCACAAACTCTAGATTTAGTAGTTTGAGAAGAACTAGAAGTATTTTAAATAAGTCGATATAATTTATATTAAGTTTAACTAGAGCTGCCTTGATTCTTTTATAAGAGGCCTTTTGATCATTGTCCGTTGTACTACTACTAAGACTATAGTTACTCAGCACTTTGTAATTTTTATTGTTTGTAATATATCTTTGTAGGAGTTCTGTAATACAAGAGAAATTGATAAATTAGCTTATTAAATATATTCAATTTCTTGAGTACTAAAAGAGCTTACTATAATCTTGAGAAGACGACAATGTGGAAGATGAACGACACCCATAAAGTAAATAGTAAAAAATATGAAAATTTGTCTCTTGTGGAAGATTATTGCTGGCTATTGGCTTCTTTGATGGCCTTTTCACCAAGTGCCATTTATCTAACAGAACTATAGAGAAAGATTTAATGTAAATCAAAATTTTGTTTTAGCTTTCACTTTTGTCTGATAGATTTATACTCCTTACATGTATAAAATATTCCGTATACACAGTCCCCTTTAAAATTTAAATGTAAATCCAAAAGTTTTCCATATCTTGTTGACGAACTAGGATTTCTCAGTGACTTGATACAACCAAACGCTACATGAATAGTAAAGATTTCGGAATTAGATGAAGTGCTCTACAAAACTTTATAATTTTATACACTTACAATCTAATAGAAAATTCCAACTTTCCAACTCATTCTCATGTAAACTACTACAACTAGTGGCAAAATAGTCTAAAACAGTATTGAAATTTGTCGACTTTCCCGAATTTCCTTCACCATTGAAAAACAGAAGCGCATTGTTAGTATAAAGATTCGTTATTAGTCTTGACTTGACTAGAGAACAGGTCGAATATCTATAAAAAAAGAAAAGTCAAGCTAATTAACTCTTATATCCTTATAAACTTTCATTTCTTTCACTTACATGTGCGGTGGTAATTCTTCCCAATTAGCATTAGCATATCTGTAAGCTCTCTTTAGCTTTTCATCATATAATGCTAATGGCTTAAATGGGTTGATACTTAGCAAAATAGCTGGCGAAGAAATATATGTCTATACAAAAGATTATTAGAAAGTGTTATAAGCAAAAAAGTTTTACTAGTACAAGAGAGAAAAATACTTACATAAATAATATCTCGGACATATCTTGACTGGATATTGGTAATAAAAGTGTCTAGATTAAGTTGAGGAATGAAAGTAGAGTCGGAAAAACCAATTTCTAATGATGGGTCAAGTCTTAAATCATCAGTGTCGTCACGAGCCATTATTTGGAAATTATTTTAGGACTAAAAAGTGAAAGTTTTTTGAGTGAAAGCGCGCCTACTAATGTTAGATGAATGGGAAATAGTGAAAGCATGCTGTAGGGAGAAAGTAAGGCCATTGGAGTGAAAGTATGGCAAGGTTATCACAATACTGCAGATCAGATGAATACAAAATACATTAGGGAAAGAGAGAAGAAGAAGAGAAAGAAGAAGAAGAGAAAGAAGAAGAAAATCGCCCAGTACTATTATACCATTTACAGTGCATTGCTTTTATTACATTATACAGTGAATGTGAGAAAAGAGCATGAGTCATAACTTGTGTATATAGCAAGTGAATGAGTTGCACCTGTACATAAGGAAAGAGTTGTATACCATTCAGAATATATTATAGAATTATAGTTTACGCTACAAGCTGGGAAACCACCACAAAAAATGACTGTTTGGTTTGATACATTGATTAGGCGCCAGTAGGAAATTAAAGGGTGTGTTTATAATATATATATAAATAAATACCTGTTTTGTTTTATGGAGAAAATGAAGTATTTACTAATAAAATGATCTCTAAAATTGTATTAGCCTTGTTATTATTAAGTACTAATTGTCATGGTTACTACTATTACTATGACAATTATGAGTGTAACACGCCCTTAATTGAATACTACCCAAATGTTAAATTGACGGCTACCAGCGTTTTGCCTGGACGTGATGCTAATCAAGCTAGGATTGAATGTAAGTGGACAATAAATTTTTAGAGATGTTTACATGTCACATTGTAACGTCGTTTGATTTATTGCATGAGATGTTGAAGTTATATTATTTATTTGATTTAAGTTATAACTCTTTCATTTTTAAGTTGCATGAGTATGATTTGATTTTTTAAACATTAATTAATTATATTCTCAGCTGGTACATCATGGACAGCAGCCAATTCTGATTTTGATCAAAATTTATTAATTGACCTGGGTAGCATTTACAATTTGAGTGCCATTGTAACAAGAGGACGATCAAACTCTTATGAATTTGTGAGAGAATTTAGTCTCAGTTACTCAACAAATTCAATTGATTTTAATTTGTACAAAGAGAATGATGGAAGTGCAAAGGTATTTTGATTTGTGTTTTTTTTCTTTTGATTTTTTGATTTTCTGCTTTTTGGTATACGTTGAGTTGATTTATTTATTATGGTGATGGTTTAATATACACTAACTCTTGTTACATATTATGTAATTTTTCTGTATATATTAAATTTCATATTTAACTTCACCTGCTATTATATATTTCTTCTTTCTATCTTTGTACACAATATTCTATATAACAATATAGCCTCTTCTTCATCTTCCTCACAACGAACTGCTTGGATTCCTTTGCATCAAAACTACAACCAATATTTGACGATAAATTTAAGAAAAAAGTACAAAATTACTGCAATTAAAACTGGAGGATTTAGCTCTACTCGTGAGTCGAGTAGTTGGGTTACAGAATACTCAATACAATATAGTTATGATAACGGGTTAAATTGGATTAATTATCGTGGAATAGCTGCTAATTTAGAGGTAGGTTGTAAATACTAATCTATTTAATATGGTGTTGGGTCACTTTAAAGTACTTAATTTGTAGTTGCAATACACACTCTTTAAAAAACTAATATACAATCATTCTCCATCTGTGTCTTCAATTAATTTACTTAAATACTAATTTATTATGTAGCTGTTCAAGGGCAATATAGATGCTGACAATTATCATCTCAACGCCTTTGAAACTCCAATCATAGCTCAATTCTTACGTATAAATCCAACAAGATGGAAAGATCGTATAAGTCTTAGAGTTGAAGTATATGGTTGTGAATATGGTAAGAAAAACGAAGATGCATACCTATGATTACCATACATAAAATTTATTGTTATTATTACACTACAGTTGCTGAAACATTATCATTCAATGGAACGAGTATGATTTGGAAAAATTTAACATATTATCCAATCCAATCAAAAGAAGACTCAATCAAATTCCGCTTTAAAACAAGTGAGCCAAATGGAATACTCATTTACTCGAAAGGAACACAAGGAGATATCTTTGCTCTTCAACTAGTTGATAATCGAATGATACTAAATATAAATTTGGGTTCTGGAATACTAACTTCAGTCTCAGCTGGCTCTCTACTTGATGACAATTTATGGCATGATGTTGCAATCATTAGAAATGGAAGAGATGTCTCCTTTATAGTTGATCGAGTACAAGTGAATTCAACAGTTAAAGGAGAATATTTTAGTTTAGATTTAAATCGAATTTTATATATTGGTTCAGTGCCATATAGACAAGAAGGATTACATATAGCTCAAAATTTTACAGGATGCATAGAGAATTTTTATCTAAATTATACTAATGTGATACAAAAACTAAAAGAAGATTATGATATTGAAGGAAGTAGTGGTTACTATTATCGTGAAGAGTATGAGAGAGATCGTTTCTTTAAAAATTTTACAACATTTCAATGTGCCGTAAGTTTATTACACAATTTGAAATTATAATTTGTAAATCTTAACTAATAATATGTAAACTTTTTCATAGGATTCACAAATTGTGCCCATAACATTCTTGAATCAAAACTCAAAAGTCAATAATTATATAAGACTTCCAGGATATGAGGGTGTCAGAAGCTTGAATGTGACATTTGAATTTAGAACTTATGAAATCAGGTAAAGTAATTAATGAATAAAATGCTCCATATTGTCAAATTTATTTAAATTTTGTTATTTGATTTAAACTTATAGTGGCCTACTACTAGTACATCCATTTACATCACAAGGATATGTCAAATTATTTTTAGATAATGGACAAATTGTTACAGAACTTCAAACAGATCATTCAATTAAATTACAATTGGAAAATTTAGTTAGTAACATTACAAGACTAAACGATGGATTATGGCATAGAATTGAGTTTCATATTGAAGATAATTTAATTATTCTTGTAATTGATGAAGTTGTACTTAAAACAACTAGATTACTTAAAATTATTACTGGACATGTAAATTACTTTGGTGGATTACCAACAACAGTCACAGATCAAGCTATAAGTCAAACTCAAACACCAACAACAAATGTAATTCCAGGTTTTATTGGATGCTTTAGACAAATATCAATTGATGGAAACTTTCATAGTCCTTTGAATTTTAAATTGGATGATCATTACAATAATAAAGAAGGGATTATATTTGACTCTTGTCAAATGTTGGATAGATGTAATCCTGATCCTTGTGAACATGGAAGTAAATGTACTCAAAATAGTATGGAATTTGAATGTGATTGTAAAGACACAGGCTACACTGGAGCAGTTTGTCATCTTCCATTGCATCCAATAAGTTGTCAATCATATCGTAATACAAATAATCAATTAAATCCATATTCTACATCACAAGTTGAAACACAAATTGATCCGGATGGTAAGTTTTAATATTTATAACTTGCAGTTTTCTTGAATATATAGTGTTATTTTTCTTTATTATAGGTAGTGGACCGTTACCAGCTTTACCTGTTTCTTGTCTTTTTCATCCTGACGGTGCAACAGAAACTATAGTGCATCATTCAAATGAAGATTCAACAATTGTTGATGGCTATGATCCTCCTGGAAGTTATTCTCAAAATATATTCTATGATGGATCATATGAACAAATTGAATTAGTTATCAACTCATCTTATCATTGTAAACAATGGTTAAAATATGAATGTCGAAATAGTAAATTATTTAATACACCAAGTTTACTAACACAAGATTTCACACCGTCTGGTTGGTGGGTCTCAAGAAAAAATCAGCCGTAAGTATAACTATATCTTCTCTCATCTCACGAACTTGAGTATTATTTACATGCTAATTTGCATCTTCTTTTTTATATGTTTCAGTATGGACTATTGGGGAGATAGTTTATTAGGTTCAAGAAAATGTGATTGTGGTATTGTTGGAACATGTGAGCTACCAGAGCGTTGGTGTAATTGTGATTCTGGATTAGATAGATGGTTGTCTGATGAAGGATGGTTAACTGATAAAGAATATTTACCAGTCAGTCAATTAAATTTTGGTGACACTGGAACTCCAATTGATGACAAAATTGGAAAATATACACTAGGACCATTGATTTGTTACGGTGATATTCTTTACTCTGAGTTAAATACAGTTACATTCCGTCTACCAGATACTGCTTTACAATTTCAAGTTCCAACATCAATTTTATACTCTCATGTAAGTACTTTTAGAGTAAAAAACAACTCGACATAATATGTATGTATGGATGATTTATTTTTATTTATGTAATTAAAGGCGTGGGATATATATTTTGAATTCAAAACAACACAATTAAATGCTGTACTACTTCATACTAAAGGACATGTGGATTATATAAAAGTTAGTTTAATTGGTGGAGATCAAATCCAATTTCAAATAGAGTCTGGATCAAATGGTCCTATTGGAGTTAATGTTGAAACATCTAATAAATTGAATGATAATGAATGGCATTCAATTTATGTTGAGAAGAATAGAAAACAATCTCGTCTAATTATTGATGGAAGTCATGTTTCATCTGTACTACAACCACAAGGACAAATTAGAACTATTGAATTAAATTCTGATTTATATATGGGATCTGCTGTTGATTATCGTGATGGTTTTGTTGGATGTATGAGAACATTATTAGTTAATGGAATTATGTTAGACTTCAAAGAAGCTTATGAAGAAATGGTCAGAGGCTACGACGGAGTTTCTTATGGAATTGGTCTTGGATGTAAAGGGAAATGTGATTCAAAGTAAGGAATTTAATTTATGAAAAGTTGTTCGAGTTTGATAAATCAATACATATCTATTTTTTCTAAATATTATAGTCCATGTCAGAATAATGGAACTTGTTTCGAAGGATATGATCATTATAGTTGTGACTGCAGATTCACAGCTTTCAAAGGCCCGATTTGTGCAGATGGTAAGTTAAAACAATGATTTATAGTATACTATTATTAACTATTTTCTTCTTTATAGAAATTGGTATCAACATGCAAGCCAACTCAATGGTCAGAATGAATTTCTACGGAAATTACAAGTCTACTATTGCGGAGAAAATACGTGTTGGTTTTACAACAACTCAACCACAAGGATTCTTAATGGGGCTATTTTCAAATGTTACTGGAGAATATTTAACACTTATGGTCTCCAACAGTGGACATTTACGACTTATCTTTGATTTTGGATTTGAGAGACAAGAGTTGATATTTACAGATCAAAATTTTGCTACAGGGCAATATCATGATGTGAGAATTAGTAGAATGGAAAGTGGTACAAAATTAGTTATGAAGGTAATTAAAAGTTATAAATAAAATATACAATTTTCTTCTACAAACTTTTTAAATTAAATACACAGGTCGACAATTTTGAGCCTAGAATATTTTTATTCGACGTCAAAGCTTCTGCAGATGCCCAGTTTAATAATATTCAATATTTATATCTTGGTAAAAATGAAACAATGAGAGAAGGATTTATTGGTTGTATTTCTCGTGTTGAATTTGATGATCAATATCCACTCAAATATTACTTTCAAGAAAATAGGCCTCAATCAATTTGGTCATCTCCAGGTAAGAAGAGCATAATTAAAAGTCCTAATTAATCAATATAGCTAACTCACTTTATAAAAAAAAATTCTCGGTTTGCCTCTTTTCTAGCTGACCTTGTTGAAGACTTTTGTGGTGTTGAGCCTGTGACACATCCACCAGATACTGTTGAAAGTCGACCTATTCCAAAATTAGATGATGAAAAACTACGAAGAATATATAGATCTACACAAAGCATTATTCTAGGTTCTATTTTAGGAATTTTGTTCCTTGCCATTGTCATTATGGCTATTTTAATTGGACGCTATTTAGCTCAGCATAAAGGAGAGTATCTAACACAAGAAGATGAAGGTTTTATTGGTTCGACAGATCCTAATGAAGGTGTATTAAAATCAACGACAGGACATCATGTGAAAAAGAAACAAGAGTGGTTCATTTAGAAAATATTTATTGTTATTAAAAAAACAAACCTATTACAAATATATTTACAATTTATTACTAATACTATGTAACATAGTCTGTTATATAATATCATCTGTTGTGTGACAAATAGTGTTTTAAAAAAAGAGACTTATACCGTTGATCTTATTCTTACTGTTGTACTTAATAATAAATAGTTTATTTAGAGTATTATATAGTTGTAAAAAAATGTAATACACACACAAATTACTACTACAAACACAAACTTGAAACTTGTTCATGACATTATCAAAGATTCTGAATGTTTTTTTAAAAATAAATACTATATATAAGATTTAATGTTTTAAAGCAGTAAAAGTTGTTTGTGTAGCATTATCTTATCACCTCAAGTCAAGTTTATTGGGTCAAGAGATCAGTCAAGCTCAAGAGCAATGACAAGATCATCATCATGTAATATGTAGTAAATTACATAAGCATTTTGCCGTTCGTTCGTTCGTTCGGTAACTTTTATAGTAGCACACAACAAACCTTTACCTCGTGTTCATTAAGCTTTCACCAACTAATCAATTTTCATTGATTGATTAAAAATCAACAGTTATGTACTAGAAGAGTGAATGCGTGGGTTTATTACATAACATTCGGCATACTACTCTAGAGAAAATATAATAATAATTCAGCCTTGAGACAAAGTATATCCATATAAATACACACGTGCATCTCATGTGATATTCTCGCTCGTACAAACTTTTCGTGAGAGATAATTCTATATAGTTAAACCACAAAGTGCACAAAATTTCACCGTATTATTAAATTTTTTGAAGCTTTAACATTTGAGAAACATCCGTCCAATAATTATTTACAATTTGCAACTCATTGAAAATGTCACAAGGACCAGTTCAACCTAAATCACTAGTACCCAAAATTACTAAAGCACAAGAAAATGTTCCTCCACCTGGACAAGATTATCTGGTAAGGAAGACACTATTGTTGCGGCAATATTCTAAAGAGTAAGAAGTGTGTTGACCACGCCGTGATTTTTATTATACTCAACAGATTTGTTTTATTATACTAATTTTTGTTTGTTTGTGTTTTATATTTGAAATCGTATCATTAACCAGTCCTTTTTCAATAAATTCCACAATGTCATTAAATCTAAATTTACATGTGCAGCCGCACATAATGAGCAAATGGGTTTATTTGCTAAACCACAAAGTGAAACTAATTATTTACTCAGGAGAAATGAGGTTTGTTTTTTTTTGTTTGTTTTTCTTTGGTTTTCATAAAAAGTTTTACTAATAATCAACTTGATGCTTTTGATGATGATGATGATGATATATATATTATAAAAGTTAGTTCTCTCTGTATTTATGATTAAAAAATGACTATAATTCATGAAGAATCCATGATTGCTATTTTTCTTTGTTTTAATTTATGAAATCTTTGAGAGAACTAACTTTTAGCAATTTTTTTAGAATCATCAATAATTTTGTATTCATAACTAAAACTCTTGGACATTTTTTTATTTGTCACTTATATGTAGCCACCAGGGTACTTGAAACGAGCCAATACTGAGAAGCTGCATGCGGTATTTCGCAAGGTATCTAATTAGAAGGAGAAAATGAAAATATTAGACAAGTTACAAGTTTTATAATTGTTAATGCTTTTTTCTAAAACAGTATGCTAGTGTCACAGTGGATGGCGAGCTTTATATGACTGGAGAAGATTTTGTTCGAAAATATTTGAAGCTTTTTAAATGGGAAAATTGGAATAAAACATCAGTCAAATTACTTGCCGGTATCATTGACACGTCTAAAGATGGGCTCATTAGTTTTCCAGAATTTCAAACATTTGAAGGTATAATTAATATTGTTAATTAAAGTCTCTGTTTCATATGACTAATTTCTAATTTTTTTTTGTTTGATAGGACTTTTATGTGTTCCTGATGCACTGTACCAAATTGCTTTTCAATTGTTTGACACTAAAGGAACAGGTACTTAATCTAAAGTATTTTCTACTACAGTTCAAATTCTCACTTTTATGGTGCTCTTTCGATTTTTAGGACTTGTAACATTTGAAGAATTTGAAGAAGTAATTGTCAAAACTGAACTTCATGAAAGAATACCATTTGATCTAAATGGAGAATTTATCAAGTTATATTTTGGTAGAGATAAGTCCAGAGTTGTCACTTATAATGAATTTTCACAGTTTTTACACGACTTTCACGAGGAATATGCCGTAGAGGTATGTATAGTATTTATTTTTTAAAAAAGTTAATGTCATAATTACAATATTCTTTTTTTACCAAATTACTATTATATTATAGGCATTTAGAAGATTTGATCCGAATGGAACAGGATTTATCACTTCAAAAGATTTTTATACTATAATGACATCAATAAAATCACATTTGCTCACAGAAGAGGTCAAAATTAATCTATTAGCCATTGCAAGGCAAACAACACCTGTCGCAACAACGACTACAACTAAAGCTAGTGGCCATTTAATTTCTTTCCCATTCTTTGTTGCCTTCAATTCATTATTAAATAATATGGAACTTATTAAGAAAATTTATTTAAATGCTACAAATAATAGTCGTTCTCAAGAAGTTACAAAAGAAGAGTTTTTGCATAGTGCACAGGTAATGTAAGATATGGTATTTTATATTTAAATTTTCTAAATGTTAACAGCATCTCATTTTTTCTCTCTCTTTCAGATGATGTCACAAATTACACCTTTAGAAGTGGATATTTTATTTCAACTTTGTGACCTTCTTCATCAAACAGGACGAATCAGTTATTTTGATTTACAGGCGATTGCTCCGGAACAGTAGGTTTTTGTCTATTTATTAAATATGATATATATGTAAAAGAAATCATATATTTTGATTTATTACAACAACAATAGGTATTTTAAGCAAATTCAAATGAGAAGATTGACAGATTTAAAGATGGTAGATAAAAAAGAAGATCGTGGTGTTGTTGCAGCAGTTCTTGAATCAGTGTATCGTTTTACTTTGGGTAGTGCGGCTGGTGCAGTAGGTTAGAATAATTTGCTAATATATGTTGAGTGAGACTACCATTGGACATCGCATATTAATTTCATGTGTACATGTTTGACATCTGTAGGAGCTGGTTCAGTTTATCCAATTGATTTAGTGAAGACAAGAATGCAGAATCAAAGAAGTGGTTCATATATAGGAGAATTGATGTATCGTTCATCTATGGATTGTTTCAAAAAGGTTGTTAGGCATGAAGGTGTTTCTGGACTTTATAGAGGTTTATTGCCTCAACTAATGGGAGTAGCACCAGAAAAAGCTATTAAATTAACAGTGAATGATTTTGTTCGAGATAAATTGGTAAGTGAAGAAAAGAAAATAAGACCTATATTTTATCTGAAAAGATTTTTAATTTGATTCCTTTTTAGATGAATAAAAAGACTCAAGTTGTACCTCTTCCTGGTGAAATCTTAGCTGGTGCTTGTGCAGGTGGTTCTCAAGTTGTATTTACAAATCCATTAGAAATTGTCAAAATTCGATTACAAGTCGCTGGTGAAATTGCTTCTACTGCCAAAATTTCAACATTTAGTATTATAAAAGAATTGGGACTATTCGGTTTATATAAGGTAAATAATAAAGAATAATAATCTTTTTTTAAATTGTCTAAACTTTTTGTATTCTCTGTTTTTTTAAAGGGAGCCAAAGCTTGTCTTCTAAGAGATGTGCCATTCTCAGCTATTTATTTCCCAGCTTATGCTCATACTAAAGTGAAATTTCAAGATGCTAATGGGTACAACTCTCCTCTATCTTTACTTGTATCAGGAGCAATAGCAGGAGTTCCCGCAGCCAGTTTAGTTACTCCTGCCGATGTAATAAAAACAAGATTACAAGTCGTTGCTCGGACTGGACAGACAACATATTCAGGTGTAATTGATGCAGCTAGAAAGATTTACGCAGAAGAAGGATTCCGAGCATTTTGGAAAGGTGCTGGTGCAAGAGTAATGAGAAGTAGTCCACAATTTGGAGTGACACTAGTAACTTATGAAATCTTGCAGCGTTTACTATATGTTGATTTTGGAGGAACAAGACCAACTGGTAGTGAAGCTGAAATTCAAACTCATAAAATACAAGATCTAATAAAAGAAGAAGAGAAAGATAAAGATCATTTAGGTGGATATGAATGTGTATTGCCTATCTTATCAGGGATTGAATCAAAATTTGGTTTATACCTTCCAAAATTTGAAATGGGAAAACTAAGGGGGAGTTCATCTTCAAATATAGATTCTGAATTATCATCGCCGTTATCTTTAAAAAATAAGCAAGTAGCATAGAGTAAAAAGTAATATAATAAGCTAAATTAATCACCACACACAACACACGCCAAAAAAAGAAAGCTATCATCACAACTTCACAACCGTTCACAAGAAGAAATTATCATTCATTCATTCATGTTGTTGTTATCGTAGTAGAACGCAGTAAGTACTGTACTATCATCATGAGTTTTAAATAGCCAAAAAATTTAAACATATAATAGTAGTAGTAAGTATTATGTAAAAGTTTTAATTTAGTAATAAGCAATATGTATTTTAGTTGTCGCAAATAAGCAATCACATCATCAATATCAGCAGCACAAAAAAACTGTATATTAATCATGTATCATAGTATTTTGTTGTCTCAATTCTATAATTATTGTTATCTAGTTATATTTAGTAAGTACAAAAAATTATGCCAATATTTAATTACGAAACTTCGTCGTCTAATATGTAATAAGTAGTTTTAATCAAATTTTTCTTCTCTTCGTCTTTTCTCTTTCTCCTTTTCGTGTTCGCTGGAATAATACTATTTTGTCCAGACATCAAACAAGACGACACAAACAGTGAAATATTATTATTATATAATATAAAAAAAACGGTGCTACAAAAATGCTGTAATAATATAATTTATCTATATACAGTGAAATAATAAAAAGACTACTGTACACTGACTATTACATGCAACTTTTCTCTTTTGGTTCTTCTTCCTTTCTTTCTCTCTACTGCTGAAAAGTACTATACACACATAAACCAAGAACTCTATACACCACTTCATTATTGACGTCATTTTTGACGGCGCTTGGTTCTAAAAGCATATTCTGTAGTATAAATTCTCTATAAATATAGTATGGTAGTAGTAACTACTAAAAAAAGGGGTAAATAGTAATCTTTTAGTAGTAATATATAAATTAATAATATTATAAATCATCATCGCATAAAAATCTCTGTCTCTCTTGTTAGCTAGTTAAAATCTTCTTATTTATATCTGTCTCTTTAATCAACAATCTCATATTGTTTCATGTTTTAGACTATTTATATAATCTAGTTACCAGAATTAGTGACTGTATAGGATATTCTCCAGCAATATGGCTGATATTATTAAAGTACGTTATATCTACTTTTAAAAACCTTTAATAAATAAATACATAACATTAAAAGTTTTGTTTCTTTTAAAATAGGAACCAGAAAATGAAGAACAAGTAGTAGTAACAACAACAACAACAGAATCACAAGATGAAGTTGTGACTCAATCATCAACATCATCATCACCTTCTCATCATCATCAGTCCATGACAGTGACAGCAACAACAACAATTAATAATAATAATTCTTCAATAGAAGAAGAGCCTAGTTCTCCAACAACAATAGTGGCGTCTACAATTGCTACTACTACAACTTCTTGTTGTTCTTCTTCTTCGTCGTCATCAGCATCTAGTAATAATACTTGTTCGTCTACTACAACAACAACAACCGCAACTGATTCTAGTCAACAACATAAACAAATCCCAAAAGTCTTATTAAAAAAGCCATCGACAAATACATTAAAACGCAGTCATGCAATAGATTTATCAGAATCTCCTGTACCACCCGCATCCTCATCGTCATCAACATCCCCTTGTCCTCAACAACAACGTTCTTGTGAACAACAATCTTCTTCATCTTCATCTATGATTAATTATCAGCCAAATGAAAATTTAAAACAATTTCTACTACAAACAATGCTGAAGAGTACAAAGGACTACAATTTTATAAATCGTATAGAGTCTGATCTCATCAATTATATTAAGGAGAAACAACAATGTAAAGAAAAAGTAGTAGAGCATCATCATCCTCATCATCAATCTTCTTCTTCTTTATTACAACTATCTTCTACAACAACAACAACAACGTCTTCATCTGCTTCTTCAACTACTTCATCATCAGAACAACCTCAACAACGAACAATTACATCAGGAGCAGGAGAAAATACTGGAACAACGACTCCATGTTCTCAAGCAACAGCAGCACAATTATTGTCATCTGCTGAATCTTTACCCTTTCCTTCATCTTTAACTTCCTATCAAAGAATGCTTGTTCATCGCTTGAGTGAATATTATGGATTAGATCATAGTGTGGAACATACAGTTGTTATTGTTAGTTATAATCCAGAAACAACGTAAGTTACCTTAAAAACTTTACTGTAAAGAGCTACTTAAGCATAAACTATTTAAATACTAATTATTCAATATTATTTTTATTACTTCACTTCTCATACAGTTGGTTGCCAATTGAAAGATTTCGAGATTTGGTTAAAAAGAAAAATAATAGCGTTGATGTTGATAGTAGTATTGGTTCAGGAGACTCAAGTGGTACAGGAGGACTTAGTATGGAAAATATTAATCGTAAATTTAATAAAGTATTAAGTTTAGATAGTGCTACAATGGGTATTTCAAGTGGTGCTTGTAGTACTACTGGAACTGGAGGTGGTGCTACTTCAAAAATATTAAATAAAAGTTGTAGTTTTGGAGGATATGGAAATAGAGGTGAGGAAAAAGAAATAGAGAAAGAGATACCTAGTTAACATTGTCAATAATAATAATTGTTCTTGTTATTTTTTTTTTTCATGTAGCATCTCCTGGAGTTACACCGATTGGTGGATTTTTATTACATAATACTGCTACTAGACAGCAACATGTCAAAAGTCCCAGATCACCATCAACATACTCATTAACTGGTTCTTCTTCTGGTTATAAATCATCAAATCAATCATCATTTCAGTCACAATCATCATGTGAAAGTAGCAATAATGATCATCATCATGGACCATGTGGATTACTCAAAGACGTTGTTTATTGGGCAGTGACTGACATTAATAATGTGCCAGGTATTACGAGATAAATAACTTCATAAATAATATAGATTGATTACAATATTATTACTCTCAAAAAAAAAACAGTTGGAAGCGTACTAATTGATCCACAGGTAATGTCTATTTCATGCATATGCCTATTTGTATATCTAATAATTATTCCTCATCATCATTTAGAGTGGACAACCATTAAGAAATGTGGACGGATCTCTCTACCAATATGATCCATTAAATTATCCTCCACCATCTGTTGGTTTTGGAGGTGTTGCAGGAGGAATTCAAACTATTCAAATGCCAAAATATCAACAGCAACAATTAATTCTAAATTCTCCTACACTAGCAGCAATACAACAACAACCATCTCAGCAATTAATTTATCAACAACAACAGCAAGATTTCTTACAGCAACAGCAACAACAACAACAGTATTTTATGATGGCGTAAGTATTATTATTAATATGCATCCTTTTAAAAAGTTTACTAACAAGCATTATACCTTTCTATGTTAATTAAAACAGAAACCCAACACAACAACAACCAAATTATATATTACAACCAATGCAACAACAACAACCAACTATTGGACAATTTTTACAACTTCCTTCTCCTCAACAATGTCAACAGCCACAACAATTAATGATGATAACTAGTCCTATTCAACAATTACAACAACCACCACCTCAAGCAATGCTTTATCAACCTCCTCCTCCTCCACCATTACCAACAGCAGGACAACAACAACAACAATTACAAAATAGTCTTTCATCATATCACCATCCTGGTAACAGTAAGTCAAAAGAAAATTAAGAATATGCATATATTTTCTGTCTAAAGTGTTTCGACATCCTTATTTCTCACAATATTTTCATCTAGATCATCAACAGTATTTACCAGCTCCACAACCTCAAGCTCCTCTAACTCAACAAGGACCTCCTCAACCAACTGGAATTTTGTTATCACCTCAAATTCAACAGCAACCAACACCACAAACGATGGCAGCTCTTCAACAACAACAACAGTCTAGCAACAATGTCGTACAGTTAACTAATAATGTTACTCGATTTAATACTACTAATACTAATAGTACAAGATATTAATAATCATAATCATATAATAATACTAATAATAAAAAATAATTATAAATAAAATGCGACACAACCACACACAAACAAACAAAACGGTGCTTGTAATAATAACGAGAAGAAACCAGAGAACAAGGCAAATAAAAAAAGAAATATTTTTTGATGAAAACTAAAAAAAATATGCTCTTATGCTTTACCAAATTCACCTTATTGATCAGTCATTAACTTCTTTATCCATTGTAAATATGTGACATATCCTTCTGTCACTTTATTTTTTATAGTACATATTTTTTGTTTGTAGACAACATAGATTTTTTTTACAAAAAACATCAACAAATTCTCTTCAACTTTCTTTCCTCATATTTTCACAGTTTCATAATATATAATAATAATAATAAATGTATATCCTAGCAGAAAGAACAATGAGATGATGTGAATGTGATGAATGATGATGATAGTAGACAAGAAAAACCTTTTTTTCATTAATAGAAGAGAAGAGAAAAAAGTATATGTCGTCCGTCTGCTAATTTATACAATTATAATAATAATAACCCCTAAATGTATATACCTAAAAAAATCATCACACACTTTTCATTCAGTACTATTCCCTATGAACTAAGACATAACCTGCCAGCCCTGCTAGTAACATATATTTAACCTTTGGATATTCATTCATATAAATAGTCACCATTCCAACATACGGTAGTAAACCACGAGCTCTTCCAACAATATCCTTTTTGGTTAGCCATAATTGACCTGTAAATAAAAATAAAAACATTCAAATAACTTGCATATTCATATACCTAGCCAAATTTTTATTATATATGAATTGTGGATAGCTCATGAATATAGACTTAGAGTTAGTATTACTGTAGATTATCAACCAGATGAGATTATGGATGTTTCAGAAGATGATTCAGATTAGGAAATGCCAAGAGTGAAATTTTGTAGGTAATGTTTCCATGTAGTAATTATTATGCCATTGTAACTTTACCATTATAGATTAATGTGTTACGAATTTTCTAGTGATTAAATACTTAACTTATATATATAATAAGAAATTAAAATTAATACCTGGTGCATAAAGTCCACGATCATCAACACTATTGTTGTCTCCTTTTGTTAGGAATTTTACTGTGCCATTCTCTCTTTCATGTAGTTTTAAAACTCTATGTACAATTGGAATATCTCGTCCTTCAACTTTGAATACAACAATCTCACCAACACGGATTGGCTCTTGTTCATAATTTGTTAAAAAGAGTAAATCTCCTCTATGGAATGCTGGTTCCATTGAACCACTACAAGAAAGAATCTTTTTTTAGTAATTTCTTCTTCATAAATGTAATCATTTTTTCTTACCTTAGGACAACGACAATAGGTGATTCAGAGCCTGTAACTACCATAAGTCCTTTCCATATCATAAGAGCAGAAGAGACAATCATACCAAAACTCAGGACTTGGTATAAAAACTGTTTGAGAAAACAATCAATCAATAATATAAATTATTTTAGCTCAATCAATTTTATTAAAATTAAAAACACTTACTTGTCTCTTATTCATACGTTTCAAATCATCAAATAAATTATCCATCTTGACACACTACTATTATGGAAGAAGTCCTAAATGAAAGAAAAATGTTGGCAGTGACCAAAAAAGTGGCAAAACTTCACAAAAGACAAATGATGAATGATTTGATGAGGCGTTTTTTGTTTTTTGGACACGACAGCTTTCAGCTTTTGCCGACACGTCAAGTGAATTTAAATATTACCGCTTCCTTTGTTGTGCATTATATTCGTGGCTCTCTGAAGAAGCTTCACTCATGAAAAATAGTACACTTATGAATTTATAAATTTCAAAACAAAAAAGGCTTTATTCCTCAGAAAAAAACAGGTGGTACAATAAAAAAAACATTAAAAAATAATATATATGGCAAGTAATAATAAAAAGCAAGCTCGATTTTGGTATCTATATATTTAAATTCCATCTAGAGTTCCACGATTGAGTTGATAAGCAGTTCTCAAATAATCTGGATGATCTAAAAATGATGCTGAGTTTGTTGATGCACCTGATGAAATTGTTGGTTTTCTTACAAGAAATTGAATTGGACTTCTTGATTCTTGTGGGAAAAATATTTGTGAATTAACTTTATTTGGATTAAATGACTGTTGTTGAGATTGGAATCTATTTGGTGGTGGTGGTGGTCCTGAATTAGAAAATGGTATTTGTTGTTGTGATTGAGATGGTGGTCCATTATTAAATACTGGACTATGTACAATATGATTAGGTAATAAAGTAGGATTAATAAATGTTTGTGGGAATGAATTTAAAACATTTTGAACTAGTTGTGGATTAGGATTAATAAGTGATTGACTTGCTTGAGGTGGTTTTACAATAGGTACTTGAGATTGAGAAGGAGATGATTGTGGTGATCTTTGTTGCTGTTGTTGTTGAAATTGTGATGACTGAATTTGATTATTTGGTTCTGAAGAAGTTGTAAAACTTACAGATGGAACGGAAATAAATTCAATTTGAGGTGATGGACGGAAATTATTATTATTATTTGATTGTTGAGAAGAAGGAGAAGATTGTTGTGAGCGTAAAGTAGGGAGAGTTACTAAAGGATTATTATTATTTTGTGGTGGAGATTGAATAATTTGTTGTTGAGGCTGAGGTTGATAAGGAATTTGTTGTTGAATGATTTGTGGTGATGATTGCTGATGAAATACAAATTGTGGCTGTTGTTGAATTGTTAAAACTTGTGGTGGTTGAGGAGCTGATGGTTGATTTTGTACAATTTGTACTGATGGTCGTTGATCTCTTGGCTGCTGCTGTTGTTGATGAATAATTCTTGTTGAAGTAGTGACCACTGGTTTATTTGTTTTCTGTTGCTCAAGTTGAAGTTTTGTTGGAACAACACGGACTGATGGTGATCTCTGTTGACTTGTCTCTTGTTGTTGTACAACTTGTAATGTTGGTCTACTACTTGGTCTATAAGTTGTTGGTACTGGATCTTGAGCTACATTTACTCTAGGAATTTCTTGAATTTGACTAGCAGTTCTTGTTGTAGTATTAGGAACTTGTTGTTGTTGTTGAGAAGAAGAAGATGAGCTAGCATTAAAAATTCCTTTAAATTCATCATCATTTTGTAATAAAGCTTCTAAATCACTGCTACCAAGTTCAATAACTTGTGGTCCTCCAGGACTTGAGGTTGATTTTAGTTTACCAGATTTAAGTAATTTTTCTAATTGATTAGAACTTAATTCAAGAACTTTAGCACCTGGTGGGATTCCAGCTTGTTCAGCAGCAGAATTTGGACTTGAATAACTCACTTGTGATGGTTGAGATTGAATTTGTTGTCTTTGAGGAGCTTGAGGAATTTGAGAACTAACTTTCTTTCCACCACTACCACCACCACCAGAATATGCTTGTTTAAATTTTTGAAAAGCATTTTGTGCAAGAGCTTGTTGCTCTTCATTTCCTGTTATATTAAAAGGTAGCTCAAAATCATCCAAGTTTTCATTATCACCAAATCCCAAAGTATAGATTTGTGTCTTTTGATTTTGGGATCTATACAAGCATGTAGAATTTTAATTTTATTAATTTTTAAATCAATAAATAAATATAATACCATTTTATTGTGACATATCTATACTCACCCAATTTTCATGTTACTTGAATCAATAACTTTCAATTTCCCATTGAGTAATGCATCCAAATCCAATTCACTTGTATTAATTCCTAAACTAGCTGGATCAACAAGCTCAACATTATCTGGTAAATTATGTGTAAATCCTTGTGATGTTGATGATGCTTGTTGTTGAGTTTGTTCTGGAAGCTTCAGTAGTAGTTGGTGGTTTTTTTCTTAAAACTTTAATTCTTCTTTTAGTTACTTTTGAAGTTTTAGGTGGACCATTACTATTATTTTCTTCTGCTAATGCTATTGCAATAGTTACAACTATTACTAAAAATATTATAAATTTTTTCATAGTGATTATCTTCTTATACTACTACTTCGTCAAGTGACACAGAGACACTAATAAAACAAATGTAATACAAGAAATAGTAATTTGGCACCAAGAGGAAGGAAGGAAAAGGAAGATGATGCAAGTGGAAGAACAAGACTTGTGTCTCACAGAAAGAGTACACGATTATGTGAATTGATGATAAAAATTTTCTCGTCGTGGTATCTTGGCTAGCTGCCTCCGTCGTTTATTGTTGATTATGATTTTTTTGTTGTCAGTATATAGGATATATATGTAGAGTAAAAGGATATGCATTTTCATATTATTGCATACATATATACATATATATGACGATGATGATGATGATGGGTGCATATGTATAAGTTATTCACTTTTGTACTTACATAGTTTAAAGTGTATAGAGTACTTTATTAGTAAGCATTAGCAAAAGAAGAAAAAAAAGTGAACGTAACTTTCGTTTAGGTATCCTATATATGAGTTTTGGTTACTTACTTATACTTTTATTCTTACTTTACTTACTAACACGTGCATAATAGTTCTATGAGCAAGCATAAAGAAGAAGAGTTGTATGACAAGTAAAAAAAGTGAGAGTTTTTAAAAAAGTTTTGAACAAACTCTCACTTTTCTATATGCTAGGGCAATATTATTCATTCAGCAATATTTCATTCATGTTGCATATATGTATTTTTATTCTGTTATAACAATAATAATATGTAAAGTATAAGACAAGTGCGGTACATCTAATAATGACAATCATACATAAGAGAATCATAAAAATGAAAATGTTAATGGTTGTCGTCTTCTTCACCAAGAACCAAAAAAAAAGTCAAGATGACAATGAACGACAAATGACATAAACGAGTTGAATTATAAATTACAATTTATAATTTGTAAAAGGAAAAAAGAAGAAGAAGACAACAAGAGACAAGGCAGTAATAAAGTGAGTGGACAAAGTGAACATTATTAGTGAACAAGAAAAAAAAGAAGAGAAGAGAGCAAGAAGAACAGAGAAGAGGCAAGCCGAGACAATTGAATAATTGACAATAAAAAATTCATTGAACTCACAACATTAACTTGGGGCAGGATGAGAAATGTAAAATTTTTGGTGATTTATCTTTTTTAATTAAACTATTGTCTTATGAATAGAATGATGATTTATGACGTTAGTTTTTATTGTTGGAAGCACTAAAAGCACATTAATTATTTTTTCTTTTGCTTCGAGACATTTTATAATAATGATGATGATAATCAATATTTATTGACACTTTTATTTTGTATTATATCATTCATTATCGCATGTTATGTGAGAGAAAAAGAGATTTTATACTACTTCCGGTATGACACTTCTCTACTCTGCTATCTTCAATTCAAGTTTGTAATCAGCTAATTATACAACAGCAATATGCAAATGTTGTAAACAATGCAAATGCAAATGCAATGATATTAAAATCTTTATACATGTCAATAGTTGCGCGAAGCTTTGAGTGTTGATCTACAACAACAACAACAAAAATTCTTTTGAGGAAATTAGTCAATCTCGTCCTAATTTTTTGTAACATTTTGAAATACTCTTAAGTTTTGTTGTTGACAACTATTTATTCAAAATGGCAAAGACTGGTGTACTTCCATTTGTTCGTGGTATTGATTTTTCACAAAATGACTTTAAGGTAATTCAAGAATGTTTTTTTATGAAATGTGAATGTGACACTTTTATTTAATATTTAATTCTCTTCTCATTACAGTCTAAACCATTTCCGGGATCAATTAAAGAAATGACATCACTTCGATGGCTTCGACTAGATAAGACAAGCTTAGGTCAAATTCCTACAGAACTTGCTACACTACAAAAATTGGAACACATTTCATTACGTCGTAATGAATTGGAAACAATTTATGGAGAATTAACATCTTTACCTTGTTTACGTACAATTAATTTAAGACATAACAAAATAAAATCAAGTGGAATACCTTCTCAATTATTTACTGAATTGGATGAATTAACTACTGGTAAGTTTACTCTTTTTAATGTAGTGTATTTAAAGCTAAAAAACTAATATTGTTTGTATATTTCAGTTGATTTAAGTTGGAATAATTTGAAAGAATTACCCAGTGGACTAGAAAGGGCTAAAGGACTTATAGTACTTAATTTAAGTAATAATAATATTGAAACTATGGCTGGAAATGTACTTATGAATTTGACTGATCTTTTACATTTGGATTTGAGTAATAACAAATTAGAAACTCTACCACCTCAAACTCGACGTCTTATACATCTTCAGACATTAATTCTTAATGATAATCCATTAGCATTATTTCAATTTCGTCAATTACCATCACTTACTAGTTTAGAGACATTACATCTTCGTAATACTCAAAGAACTTTAACAAATATGCCAAATAATTTAGAAGGACTAGCAAATCTTACTGATATTGATTTGAGTAAAAATCAGTTAACAAAAATTCCTGATGGGCTATTTTCACTGCCAGGATTAAAGAGACTTAATATGAGTGAGAATCAATTAAAGGAAGTGTCAGTAGCTATCGGTAAGAAAAAAGATATAAAGATTTAAAATAGATATAATGTTTTTAATATGTTTGTTTTCTATTTTCTCAGATATATGGCAAAAATTACAAGTATTAAATCTTAGTCGTAATGAATTGACTGCACTTCCATCATCTTTATGCAAACTTAATTCTTTAAGACGTCTTATTGTTAATGGAAATCAATTAGATTTTGAAGGTATACCATCTGGTATAGGAAAATTAGCATATTTGGAAGTTTTTTCTGCAGCTGATAATCAATTGGAAATGATTCCTGAAGGACTTTGTAGATGTGGTTCATTGAAAAAATTAATTTTAAGTGGAAATAAATTAATAACAGTACCAGATGCAATACATTTATTAACTGATTTGGAAGTACTAGATTTAAAAGATAATCCAGAACTAGTCATGCCTCCAAAACCAACTTCAGGAGGTGTTGAAGGTGTTATGAGTGGACGTGACATAAGATTTTATAATATTGATTTTTCATTACAAAATCAATTAAGACTTGCTGGTGCTATTATACCAAATCAACAAGCTTTGGGTGGTCCAGCTCAACCAATTAAAGATCCTATTGCTCGAAAAATGAGATTAAGAAGAAGACATTTAGATGATGATAATGAATCAAAAGCACAAGCAAAAATATTAAAAGGAATGAAAGATATTGCAAAAGATAAAAATAATCGTAATTTAAATGAAACAAATAAACAACCAGAACCATTAAAACCAAAAAGATGGGATGAAGCACTTGAGAAACCTCCTTTAGATTATAGTGAATTTTTTGATGAAGGTAAATTGTTGTTATTAAAGTCTGCTGTCAGCATTAGCATTAGCACATAGTAGCATTGAATATAACCCGCGCGAATTATGCAAGTTTTAAAATAGATTGTTTACAATTTGTCAGTTTCAACTTGTCACAATTAGCAATGATTACTTACTACAAGTGTAAATCGTTCCAATCATTTCTTCCTAATTTGCCGGCATTAATAGAACTCATAGAATAGGATAAAAAAATCTAAACACAATAGCACCATATCAAGGAGAGGCTTCACAAACTTTAATACAAAGATTAAGAACTCATCAAGTAATTGCTAAGATTGCATCAAACAGGGTTGAACCAAATATTGCTAGTGTCAGAGTTTTGAAAGTAATAATAGATAGAGATGAAAGACGAGAATTTGAAACAAAATGTATCGCTTATCATAAATCAAAACATAACATTGTAAGCAATCCTGATTACTATTTAAAGTAGAATTTTGCAATAAAAGCTCTTTCATTCATTTAAAATATAACCATTAATGCCTTACATTAAAACACGTTTTTTTGGTGATTTTTTTCATTGATAAAGATATTGGACAAATTCCTGGTATAGTCGTTTGGGAAATTGAAAATTTCTTACCAAATCAATTAGAAGAAAGTGTACATGGAAAATTTTATGAAGGAGATTGCTATATTATTTTACAAACATTTTTGGATCCTAATAATTCACTTGATTGGAAAATATATTTTTGGATTGGTTCAAAAGCTACACTTGATAAGAGAGCCTGTGCTGCAATTCATGCTGTTAATTTACGAAATTATCTTGGTGCACAATGTCGTACTGTAAGAGAAGAACAAAGTGATGAATCAGAAGAATTTCTTGCATTATTTGATTCTGATATTACATATATTGAAGGTGGACGTACAGCAAGGTAATAATTGGAGTTTATTTACATTCTATTATGGCATGAAATATAATATAATATGCATATACATTATTCTTTACAGTGGATTTTTTACTGTTGATGAAGTTGAATATATGACGAGACTTTATAGAGTTCATGGAAAAGGATCAACTATTCAATTAGAACCAGTTCTACTTACAAATAAATCATTAGATCCACGATATGTCTTTTTATTAGATGATGGACTTAAAATATTTGTTTGGCTTGGAAAGAAATCGAAAAATACATTAAGACCCAAAGCAAGGTAGGTACTAGACAAAAACAATTTTTATTTACTACACTTGATAAATCATCATATTCATTATTTTAAATAATTTTGCAGATTAATGGCAGAGAAAATGAATAAAGAAGAAAGAAAAAATATGGGTGAAATATTTGTTTTTAGTGAAGGACAAGAATTGAGTGATTTTTGGAAAGCATTAGATCCAGAAGAAAATCCTAATGGAGATAAACCTGATGGACCAATTGCTGTAAGTTGTATTATATTATTATTTAAAACCTCTGGATTTTTTAAATAATGAACGTATTCTATCACGTCTACATCTTTTCTTTTTCTTCTTTTTATTATGATTTTTTACTGCATCTTCTTGTACGTCAATATCTTCACAACTAGAATGATCTGAAAATGATATTGTTGGTCCTTTTGATATTAATTCATCTAAAAGTATAAGTGCTTGTTCAGAATATGCTAAATAGCCTGATGTATCAAATTTTAGAGGTTCAACTTTAACACTTGAATTCCATTTTCCTTTTAATTCCATGTATGGCATCAGATCTTGTCGACCTTGTTGTTGAACATTTGACATACAACATCTTGGTTTGGATCTAGATTTCTTTTTTCTATCGACATACGCAATAATATACAACAATAAATTATTTAATAAAATAGAATTATTAATTTTTAATAATGTTGACTACTCTTACCTGCAACAATCATCTTTCTTTTCCTTAATTCCAACTTCAAAATAAAATTTTTCACGACCATCACGAGTTCTATAACCAGGATGACAATTGACCTGAGTATTTTCATCTTGTGCACAGTCACAACAAGGGCCAAGTCCATTTGGTGATCTTATTTTCTTTCTATAATGACATCCACATACGCAATAATATACAACAATAAATTATTTAATAAAATAGAAAAATAGAATTATTAATTTTTAATAATGTTGACTACTCTTACCTGCAACAATCATCTTTCTTTTCCTTAATTTCAACTTCAAAATTAAATTTTTCACGACCATCACGAGTTCTATAACCAGGATGACAATTGACCTGAGTATTTTCATCTTGTGCACATTCACAACAAGGGCCAAGTCCATTTGGTGATCTTATTTTCTTTCTATAATGACATCCACATCCACAACAAATAAATCTTGGAGTTAATCTTGGACGACAGCAAGGATTTAAAAATCCACCACATTTAATTGCTGGATCTTGTAAATTATCATATAAATTCTCCAATGTATTTGAATAAGAGCATTGTCCATTATCTTGACGATCAATTCCATAATTACAATTGACAGTATATAGTTTTCTTCGATCATGATTAATTAGCTTTAAATTAGGTGGCATTCCATCAATTGAACGAGGTTTTGGACAATTGTAAAGACTTTGATTTGGGTTGATACGAAGACATTCAAAAATATCATTTGAAGGAATATAGCAAGAGTCAACACGACATGAGTTGTAATGAGCATAACGAGGGTCTGGATTATAAAGAGAACTTCTAATACTAGGATCCAATTTAAATGGACACCAAGGAAGATTTGTTGGAACAAGAGCTTCAAATCCTTTGCAACTTTCACGTTGACCACAGCCAGGAATATTCATTTTTCTTGAATTTTGATGAATTTAGTTTTAAAAAAATAGAAATAATTTGAAATGAAGAATTTTGTAGTGTTTTGTAAAAATTTTTGACGTGGAGGAGTTGATAATCTTTTGAAATACTTTCTCATAATAATAAACATTTTGTTTCTTTTTTTATGTATCCTTAGGAACATGTGCCAGAAGACTTTGAGCCAGTAATGCCAAGACTTTATCAAGTGGGACTAGGAATGGGATATTTAGAATTACCACAAGTTGAAATCCCACATAATAAATTGACTCCAGCACTTCTCAATACAAAAAATGTCTACATTTTGGATTGCCTTTCGGATGTATTTGTTTGGTAAGTAAGAAGAAGAAGAAATGAGAAGTAGAATATTTGTGACTAATCCTTATATTTTTTTAATCATTTTCAGGATTGGAAAGAAATCAACTAGACTTGTACGTGCAGCTTCTTTAAAACTCTCACAAGAATTATTTCAAATGATTGATCGTCCACCATCCTATTCAATGGTTACAAGAGTGCAAGAAGGAAGTGAAAATCAAGTATTTAAATCAAAATTTTCACAATGGGATGATGTTATTGCTGTAGATTTTACAAGAACTGCTGAATCCGTTGCACGAACTGGTGCGGATCTAACAAAATGGGCTGAGAAACAAGAAACTAAAGCAGATTTATCAGGTCTCTCATTGTACCCTATTGAGACAAAAGTCTATTTCGTAAAGTAAACATGTTGACTAACAATTTTTAATTATTTATTTTTTAATTATTTATCAGCATTATTTGCACCAAGACAGCCATCAGTTAGTGAATCCGAAGCACAACAATTAATTGAAGAATGGAATGAAGATTTAGAAGCAATGGAAGCATTTGTATTAGAAGGGAAAAAGTTTGTAAGACTTCCTGAAAATGAACTTGGAATATTTTATACAAATGACTGTTATGTCTTCCTTTGTCGATATTGGATTCCTGTTGAGCCTCCTGAACCAGTTGAAGGAACAAATAATAATGCAGGAAATGATGAGAATGAAAATGGACAACAACATGAAGATTCTATTGAAGAAGATTTTCAATGTGTTGTTTATTTTTGGCAAGGAAGAGACAGGTATTACATTTGTTTTTACTTGATTTTTTTACATTAAACAAGACATTTATATTATTATATTTTTATTTCAGTGGAAATATGGGATGGTTAACATTTACATTTAGTTTACAAAAAAAGTTTGAATCACTTTTTGGAGACAAGTTAGAAGTTGTAAGGACACATCAACAACAGGAGTCATTTAAATTTTTAAGTCATTTTAAAAGAAAAATGGTTATTCGTAATGGTAAAAGAAATACGCCAAGACCAGATATTGAATTTTATCATTTACGTTCAAATGGATTCTCATCATTATGTACTCGTACTGTACAAATCAATTCAGATGCATCATTATTAAATTCAGCATTTTGTTATATACTTAAAGTATCATTTAATCAAGATGATACAAATGGTATAGTTTATGTTTGGCTTGGGCAAAAATCAACTTCAGAAGATGCTACATTAGCAGAAGAGATTGCAACAAAATATTTTAATCCTACCAATTTTAGTTTACAAATATTAAATGAAGGAGAAGAACCAGAAAATTTCTTTTGGGTTGGATTAGGTGGACAAAAGCCTTATGAAAAAGATGCTGATTTTATGAATTATACTCGTCTTTTCCGTTGCTCAAATGAAAAAGGCTATTTTATTATATCAGAAAAATGTTCAGATTTTTGTCAAGATGATTTAGCTGATGATGATATAATGATTTTAGATAATGGTGAACAAATCTTTTTATGGTTAGGATCAAGAAGCTCTGAAGTAGAAGTTAAATTGGCATATAAAAGTGCACAAGTCTATATTCAACATCTAAGAGCTAAACAACCAGAAAAACCAAGAAAATTATTTGCATCTATTAAAGGCAGAGAATCTAGAAAGTTTACAAAGTGCTTTCATGGTTGGGGATCCCATAAAAAACCACCAGAATAAAATAATGACCACACTTTACTACTTTTACTTAAAATTCATTGTGTGCAATATATATATAATGTTTTTCACCTTTTATCAACAATTTTTAACGAAGAAATAATCATAAACTTTATTATCCTGTAGTATTCGTACTCGTATTATGTCGTATCACTAATATTATTATTATCGTATTGTGAGTTTTTGTTTTGTTTGTTATTTATTGAAAAAAAATAAAAAGAATTCTTATTCAGAATTTATATTTCAGTTGATGTTGATTTGAATTTCAAATTCTTTCTCACAAGACATCTCTAAGGTTTCCATACGCATAATGTAGGCAATCAACAAATGATGACCAATTGGTTCAACAACGTCACCTTTTTTTATCTCAAAAACTGAGTCCATCGAATTTCTGTTTTTTGAAATCTAATAGTGAAATCATCTCATTCTCATCATGACTTGTGCAATTGGTGAAAATGTTCAAGGAGGAACAGAAGATGAAGAATCAAAAGAAAATGTGGATGTACCAGTTTCAGGGGAAGTTGTTGCTGTCGAAAAACCAAAACGTAAGAAAAAGGCATTACCACCAGTAGAAAGTGAGACAGAGTATATGAGACAATTTAAGAAAGGCTCAGTACCACTAGAAAAAACAGTAAAAGTGTGGCCATGGTCTAATCAAACTACAAATTCTAAAGTATTGTCACTTTATCTTGATGACGATGATGAAGATGATGAGAAATTGAAACTAAAAACAAGACGTGCAAAGAATGCTGCTGTAACTCATACATGGAGAGAGAGAAAAAGTCTTGCTGAGGTTTTTGGTAATGACTATGGATCCTCTTTATCAAAAGAAGAAAAAGAAAAGTCAGTTGTTAATGCTAATAAAACTATTTCTAAAAGAATGAGACTTCCATGGGCAGAAAGTAAGTAAATGCTATTCAAGTTTATTCTCAATTAATTAAACAACTATTTAATTTTTTTTATTTCTTTTATAGGTGCAATGAAATCTCATATATTTTCTGAGGGAGCAACTATTGAATCAAGAAAAGTTGTTACAAAGAAGCAATGGCCATGGCAGGATAGAGCTCGTAAATCTGAAATATTTTCTAAAAAGAATGAAAATCAGTCAATGATTAAAAATAAGCCAAAATGGACTTGGCAAGACAGTAAGCGTTTTTTTGTTTCTTTTGGTTATCATATTACTAATTTATTTCTCTCAATTAAATAGGAGCTGTTCAATCTGTCATCTTTAAACCTGCTGATCCACCAAAAGTCAAAGTCTACAAATATCCGTGGGAAGGTCAACATCGCTCATATTTTGATGCACCAATTCCTCCTATGCTACCACCAAAAGCTCAATCAAATCATTTAGTCTCATCCTATACTCGTGATTTTACTACTGGAAAAAAGGACAAAGACTCTTCTCATGAACGTAAGAAAGTCTCTTCTGGACGAAGAAAATGTGAACATGCTTCTTCAACAATTGACTCTGTCATTCATTCATCAGCTACTTCACCTGTGAATTCTTCAAAATCAAAATCAAAAGATATTGATATTATGCCTGTTATACCATTTAATAGAGGAACTAAAAAAGCATCATCAACATCACCACCAGCATCTAAAACTTCTATGAAAAAGCTAACAAGTGCCAGAAGTAGCAAAAGTGATAAAGGTCCTCATGTCATTTCCAAATCTATTGCTGATATTCCAGTACCTCGTCTCATTTCACCCCCTAAACTCTCTACAGCAGAAGAATTGGATATCTCAAAGATAAATATTAATGATCCATCTAATAGATTAGATGTAAATGGAAACTTGCTGGATTATAATTCAAATGTCATTGTCTATGATTTTACTAATGGTCGATATGTACATTATTAAACTAATGAAGTTGTATATAGTGTTAAGTTGCTGTATTGTTATTATTATGAAAATGTAAAGTGTACATAATAAAAAGTTTCGTACTTTTCGTACATTGTGTATTGTATATTGTCACAGGTGCTGTTGTGTTGTAGTTTTACTGTTGTTTTAAGTTTATAAGATATGATGCATATGGTCATAATTACCAATTCGCATTTTTGGACTACGAAAAAAAGTTTTGAGTAGAAAACTGGTTTTGCACATTAACAAAACATTGTAGTATAGAAGTATGTGTGTGTCATCCCGGTTTACACTGAAGAGTTTTCTTAGAAAAAAGTAAGTCAAAGGAACATCCGTACTATTGTACTACTTCTTATGCCCATTCTTATTATGACATGCACGTTGTTAGATATTATTATGTAATGTATTTACATCCGCTGTTGGTTGTTGAGACTTGAGACAGTTGTGATATTTGATATCAAAAGGAAGCTTCTATAAGCTTCTACCGTCTCATGTGTGTGTAATCTAATCTATGCCAATTTATTATATCGTTGGTTCGTATAGGTATATATATATTTTTTGCATAAATGTAGTACATTGCAGGTGGTATTATTTTATACAATATGAAATGGCTGTTGAACTTGTGAAGAAGAATATTTCTACATTACATAACGCACATTAATAATGATACGCGTCTTTAGTTTCAGACAGATGTGCAATATTGAAAAGACTGAAGAACGAGAGAGAGAAAAAACAGAAAATACCGTTGCGAACAAAGTTTTCTTCACTCATTTTATATAGGACAGTACAACATTACCTTAAGGCGCATTGATGTATACAAAATTACTTGATACTTCTTCAACATCATCAACATAGTTGCTAAATGTATTGGTCAGTCCGTGTACTATTCACATAGGGGATGAGAAAGAGAGAGACAGAACATTGAATAAAGACGAGTATAATAATAAGAGAGTTAGACTTAACATAATATTATGTGAGTGAACTTCATTTCTCATCAGAAAATTTTGCTGATGATGATTATTGAATGCGTGTTTAGTGCTTGAGCAAGTTGAAGCTATTAAGGACAAGAGTGGAGATCATCGTCAGAATTTTTGTTTTCAATTGAAAAAAACATCNGTGGAGATCATCGTCAGAATTTTTGTTTTCAATTGAAAAAAACATCTCTCAACCACTTTGTTCAAACAAATAGGCAATAAATAATCTTGAAGTTTACATATATAGTTTTTATTAGTGTTTCTTGTGTTGTGAATGGAAAATGTTGTGATTCTTTGATCTTGTAGTGATTTAGTTTTGTTGTTCTGCGTCTGCATGCATTTTACATAAAATTGGAAGAACTGAAAACTTCAGGATTGACTCTTGGAATTCAACATGGAAGGTATAATAAAATATATTATTTGACTTTGGGTTATCTACAGATTGATGGAAGTTGAAATATATTACATTATTTATTGATAATCTGAAAAACATCAAAGATGATGATACTCTAAAAATAATATAAAATACTTGGTTGTCTTGTAGTTAAAGAACTTATACATGACATGACATTTCACATTATGATGATTGTAGTATTATTTTAGTTTTCTTTCTATTGAAACAAATTGCTGCTGGGCACACTCAATTCTCTCAATAGAAAGAAAAACAAAGATATGTGCCGTTGGAAGAAACAAAGAAAAAAAATAATACTCAACTACCTTGTTCATTTCTCTCTCAAACGGTTTATATAAAGGGTTCGTTGCCCTACTTTTGTTCTGTCGTCCTATTATTTATTCTTAAACCGAAGAAAATCTACATTTTAGTATATACATTTCAACTTTGCAACAGTTTTGTAATAAAATGTGACCCGTATCATTTGTATTCTCACAGATATATTGACAAGTACTCAATTCTCTGTTGATGCTATGAATAGTTTGAAATCTTTCAAGAGTAAAGATGATTTTTATTGGAACACAAGTAAAATCTGGATTAACAATAACAATGGACAACAATCAGCAGCAAGGCAACATTTGAGAAGGCAGAGAAGTTTATCAAGTAAGTTATTTTTAAAAATTTAAAGTATTTATGCAATGCAATTATAAGTAATCAAAGCTTAAAAGGAATGGAAGCATGACATGAAATTGCAGAAATGATTTGTGTTTAATGACTACTGAAGAGGATATATAGATGCAAGTTCAATTAACCTAAGATTTAGTATTTCTCTTTGTCCAAATATTTCTTTAGTAGATAAAAATTGGCATTGTGTTTTCAAATGGTGATTGAGATATTGACCTTTAAATTAGAATCGAGGGAAATTAATTTTGACAATGTGAAAGCGAAATTGTCCAAACGACGAACGACGTTGTAGTATGGCATACATAGATATATGATGTATGAGAATTGAGTTTAGGTACAAATTAAAAAAGGGGCTTAACAGAAAAGACAGGAAGAAGATGAGAGAGAAAAAATAAATTGACAACAATAATAGTTTTTTTTGAGAGATTCACTTCAAGAAGTCACTTTGACTATCAACAATTAGCTTCATTGAATTTAGTCAACAGAACCGTTTTTTGACAACTGTTTCCTCGTAGTGTTAATACAAATGAAAAAGAGCAGTAGAGCATGAAACTAGCTTTATTTACAACTTCTTCTTCATTTGCTTATATACTACAAGTATATAGTGTGGGTGAATTCTTTTG